>BJCO01777201.1:0-17500 GCA_018326465.1 Flaveria floridana | reverse complement strand
TATCAACTTCAACCGTAAAAGCATTACAAAAATTATATGATCAGAACATGTTTTATATAACCCGTTAGATTTCAAGAGAAGATAAATGTGAATATGAATTGGAGAGTAGAGGGGGTTTATCTTAAAGCAATCAAACTCGTCAGAACAACGGACAATATGATTATTTTTTTCATTCAGCAGAGTCAGTCAGATACATAATCAAACAACCAAGTTTCAGTCAGATGGAGACTCAGTCAGAAAGCATAATCAAACAACCCTTAAATTTTAGTTAAAAACTTAAAATACTTATAAAAGAGAAAAAAGTAACAAGGAGAGAAGTAGTAAACAACTTGTTGAGCTCAAACCCAATAAAAACAATAAAAAATTGTAACCCTTTCTTTCTTCAAATCGCTTTTATATTTACTCCTTCACAGAGAACCCCAAGTTAACCCTTTTCGAGCGTCAATGGCTGAATCATGCTCTCAAGTACAGTCCTTGCTCAATTTCCTTTCAATCTTTTATACATCTATCTATCTATCTATCTATCTATCTATCTTTCTATTCATGTAACGTGTATATGCGTTAGTCATTGCTCCCTTTGACTTTCAATTTCAGGTCGATTCAGATCCTGCTGCTGTAGCTCAACCCACCAATCCAATACAAAATGGTACCCTCTTGAATCTTTGTTATGTGTCATGATATGCTTTTTTCTGGGTGTAAGCAAATGAGTAGTGATGTTGCTTGTAGATTCTTGAATTTATAGACAACCCAAAGTAGAAAAAGATGTTGGATTTATTATGTTTGATATCAATGCAGGGAAGAGATGTGCAGAGGAGGTTGTTGAGCCTCAAGTTGAGGGTAACAAGAGGCATAAGGTTTCGGAGAATATGAGTTCTGAAATGGAGGAAGGCATTAAGGAAGAACATTGTTCTTATGAGGAACAGAACCAGGTTCGGTTTTCTGATGATTGATTTATACTTATGTACAACGGTTCAGCGTATTATGAATTAGAATGTATGTTTGTTTATATGCAGTGACAGTGCTGGTGCCACTGTTTTTTACATTGTCACAGGATTTAAATGGTTCTTTGAGAATAAGTTAGTTTTTAATTTCTTCATGAAGAAAATAATTAGTAACATCCTGTTGGTGGATTGTGTAGCCCTGCCTGACTGCATTAGCTATATGAGATGGAATGGTTTCCTGTGTGTGAAGTAGTATTGTACACCTAGTGTGACTTTGCAGCTGAGTGTATCTTTAACCTGTCCTATTTGAACCAATAATTAAAAGAAAAAATTGTTTCAAAACTGTAAACAAGATTCAATGGAAACTTTTTGAAGTAGGGTTTTACGATGTCAAGCCAAAGTTTGCAAGGCAAATAGATGATTCCACTAATCTAATATATGATTCCTTTGGTAGAGATAAGCAATATCCAGGCTGCTAGATCCCATTTCTAATCTGTTATTGGAAGATAAAATCTAGACTTTAACTCTAAATTGTGTTTCTTTCATCAAAAAGCTTAAATAAGTTCCAAATGCATTGCTCTTTGTGCTCTAGAGGCATGTCCATAAGCTTGTACAAAAGTGTTACCGAAAATGACAATTATTTTAATACTATATATATAGAACTTCAAAGTAACTTTTTCTTTCACATGGACCTTCCAGTAAGAGATTCATGAACTATCATCATGAATAAGATCAAAATTTGGGTATTGTAAAATCATTAATACTCAACATTGTTGATACATTGTTCCTAGTTTATGTTCTTCAATGTAAATGTCTTTCATTTCTTACACATATGTAATGAAAATGTTTAAAGAAATATGATATGCATTTTGATGTTTAATTGTGTTTGTTTACATCATATTCTTATTGTTATTGATATTGCTTATATTTATGAACATTATATATAGGTTTGAGGTTGTACATAGTTCTGAGTCAATAATGATTCAGAAATGTGTTCAACTTAGTCAAGTGGTTATTCATGCTAATGGACCATATTTATGGACCATACGCACGAATGAATCATACTTATGGACCAGTCGCACGACTGAACCAGGTGACTGGATCAGTCGTATGACTGAGACATAAGATTGACTCAGTTGCACGACTGAACCTTCAGTCGTGCGTATGAGTCAAACGCATGAGTCAGTCGCACGACTGAACCATGCTAATGGTTCAGTCGTACGAATGGACACTGAAAACTTATAAATACCACATAATTCGTGGAAAAACATAACACTTCGAATTCTATCATACCCTAGCCGTCCAGAGCGTCAAAGTTCGTCCATCCATGTTCATAGTTCGTTCCTGATCGATTCCAACTCGTTCTTAACGTTTGTTTAATCGTTAGATCGATCAGGTTGTTCGTTCTCACTGATTGGATTGCCAAACAAATAGAATTCCGCGCTATTTGATCTGGTCTCACGCAGAATCTGTTAGTACTCCGCACGAAAAAGGTCCTAACAAACATTTTGTTTAAAATTCTAGAATTGCTAACCGGTTAATATGAAAACATAATTGCTAGATACAAGATGTTATAATTTTTAAAATTGTCTACCTAACCTACTTACAAGGGATATAAACCAGGATAAAAATGATAAAAAAGGGTGTACCTGGTGCTTGACTCTCACTTTACGAAGGGGCTGGATTGCTTTATGATCTGATGTACGCAACCTTATACTATAGTACAACAGGTTGTTTCCCACGACTTGAACCCATGAACTCATGGTCATAAAACAACCTTACTAGGATACAAATGATATGTAAATAAATTATGTTGGAGATATGAAACAAATAAGTGAACAAGTTACAATGCTCTCAATCAAGGATAAATAAATAGGGAAATTATGTCAAACCTAAGATGTTAGGATTTTTACTTTATTTGATTGCTAGAATAATGAGATTGATCATTTTATTTATTGTTTCCCTTCATTGTAGTCATTTGTATGCATGCTATAGAGAGGTTAAGATGAAACTAGAAGTGGTTTGTAATGTTTGCATTGAATCTCGTAGACCAACTTACACTGGTAGTTATCCTAAACTTACGATGTCTATTAGGACTTTGACTAACCATAACATGCATTTAGGTAAGTCTTCTCTACTAATGGTATGCGTCAAGATTAGACGTTTAACGATGCTAAGCCTAAGATAGAAAACTAACTTTACATATGGGATAATAGGTAGGTCGTGGTAGTAGGAACTAACCATCTAGTTCTAACTTAACTCTTTTTTCTTTTTCCGATAAAGAGGCCATTATGTTATGTTTGTGGTCGAAGTTTATGTGCTTACAACATTTTTCATAACAAAAATGCCGGTTCTTAAATGTTACATATGGCAATTTTCTAAACAAACTTGTGTTCTTTACGCTCTCCAGTCATCTTAGTTTTAAAAAGCGCGCCTGAGGCTCGCCTACGTGCAAAGCGACCTCAGGCGCAGGTCCTTGGGATTTTAGTAACATTAGGCGCACCTACATACAAAAAACGCGTGCTTTGGTGCCTGAGCTCGCTTTTCTCGCGTAAGAGCTTTTGTTTTGGGCTAATTGGACTTGAAACTTACCGGAGATTGAGATAAGATCTGTGATGGACAAGCTTGGAGTTGAAGGATGTGCCTCTACCACGCTTGATTTAGAATTAGAAAGGAGGAGATGGAGGATGAAGATGATGGGTGTGATGCTTCTTCAGGTTAAATGAGAGAGGAAAATTGGAGAGGGAGACAAAAATGAAGATGGTGGCTGATTAGGGTGATTTAGGGTTAAAAGGTCTTTTCTTTTTTACAAAGTTACATGTTACACCCCAGATGTTTAAGGTTTTTTCATATTTGACATAAAATATATTACAACATGTGTAACTTAGGTGTAAATATATATATGGACTTAATTTAAAAATATTATATTAATAACATGCGCCTTGTGTTCGGAAAGCCCTGCGCTTTGCGCCTCGGGTTTAGACCTTGTCGCCTCGGTGCGCTTCTCGGCTTCTCGCTTTTTAAAACCAAGTCAGTCATATGTCAAAGTCATAACTATTCTTTTTTAGTTAATAGTGACAATTAGTGGTTGACTCACAATTATGTTAGGTATACCTTCTTAAATATGAGCATTCGAAGACTTTCAAGCTATGATTTAAAACCATCCACGGTACACATGCTTCATATCGTAAGCATTGAGGATTCTTCATTCAACTATATTTAGGGAATGATTCACCAAAGCCCTTGCCCGTATACACTTTAACAAATTGGTATATCCGCGAGAAATAAATAGGTACTTGTGTGGTAATAGCATGTGCACTCATGTTCCTATAAATATTCGTACGTATAGGGGAGGGTTATTTAAGCATTAAAATGTAGGGGAGGGTTATTTAAGCATTAAAATGTCTTGAAAGTCCTTAAACATTAAATATCAATCTCAATCTTGCAAACATACTTTCCTTGATCTAGTGCCTTTTTTCACTAAACGTCATTAGGTGTGAAGCCCTGGTCTACTCTCACCATCATGGTCTCACAAGTTAACAAGTGCATGCTACTTAACCATTCAGATTAGATTTTAGATTTTCTCTAATCCTCTTCCGTATATTTATTTCCACCGCATGTTACCTTTGGTGTGAACAATACTTTTCGTGTGTTTGTATTCAGGGAAATAGTTTTTTTGTGAAGATAAGTGTATAGGGAAGATGATTACTAACATGCACTTTAGACATGATATGCCTTTTCATGCAAGTTTTAAAATTTATAGGCAAGTGCACCTAATCGTACCGTAGCATACCCGTAAGTAACGAGTTTGTCAACTAAAGTGGTTATCATTATCTACTTGAGAAGAATTTTTTTGGTTTTTCAGTTAAATAAAATCTTAATTGAATGAAGAGAGACTTAAACATCAACAATAATGAAAGTTGAAATAGATTTAAAAATCAATAACAAAGAGACGCAAACTTGTTTTAACCCATTACCCAACCCACCGTTTTTTGCCATATCTAGCCTTCTTTGATATTTGAGTATTTAAATGGTTGTAATTAACTTTTTGGTAGGTTGAAGTACCTTTAGCTATAAAGTCAGCCACAACTACACAAGATGATGCAGAAAGAGCTAGCATTTCTAATGCATTTGAAGAAGAAGATAAAGATGATATTTCCAAGGAAGATCACCAACATCTAGAAGCCCAAAAGAAAACTGTAAGTATCATTAACATTTTCATGATGGTTAACATGCACTTTTTCAGACAATTATGTTACTTGGCAACCTCATTTATTGCGTCAAACCGTCAGTTTTACTTTCTTTAAGATGTTGGTTGACAAATGTAGTTTTGCAATCATGAAATGACCTCTAGTTATGCATTTTCCGAACACATGTAGTTTCCAAGTTATAAAATCGTCTCTAGTTGCTAGGTTAAACTTCTTAGATGCTTATCCAATATCATTTAGTGCCACATCGGCAGTCCAAAAAACTTTAGCAAGCTAGAGGCCTTGGTTATAAAGGCGCATGCACAACACTTTAGCAACGCTAATAGCCGGAGGCGGGCGATTACGGATGGAGAGAGTTGCATAGTTCTTGTATACATCGGATAGTCGATGGAGGGGGAGAAGGCAAGAGCGAGGGCAGACGAGGAAAACATTTATTAGTTATGTGAAAAGAGAGATTTAGAAGCATTGTGAAAACAAAACACTACAAAACTCTCTTTTAACACAATAACACCTAATATAGATATAAAAGAAGAGAAGAATATTGAAATTATTTTTTGTCATTTCTTTTTATTTTCTTATACTATACTTAGTTTGTTTGATGTAAATCACATTTAATTTATAAGTATTTTACTAACTTACTATGTTGTTTATAAGTATTTTATGAACTTATTACTTATTATGTTGCTTCTTTAAGTTTTTAACTTGTTATACATGGACTTTATTTGGTTGTATATAAATATAAAATCATGAATCACACACTCCATCTTTCTTAACTTCTTCAAAAATCATGATTTACACACTCCATATTTCTTTTAATAAAGCTTTAGTTAAAAAATTAAAAATACTTTAAAAAGAAAAAAAAACAAGTAGAGAAGTAGTAAACAACTTGTTGAGTTCAAACCCCAAAAAACAACCAAAACTTGTAACCCTTGCTTCTTCTTCAAAGCGCTTTTGTATTCACTCCACAGAGAACCCTAAGTTAAACCCTTTTCGTGAGTCAATGGCTGAATCATGCTCCCAAGTACAGTCCTTGCACAATTTCGTCTCAATCTTTTATACATATATCTATCTTTCAATTTCAGGTCGATTCAGATCCTGCTGTTGTGGCTCAACCCACCAATCCAATACAAAATGGTACCTTCTTAAATCTTTGTCATGTGTAATGATATGCTTTTTTCTGGGTGTAAGCAAATGAGTAGTGATGTTGCTTGTAGATTCTTGAATTTATATACAACCCAAAGTAGAAAAAATGTTGGGGTTTATTATGTTTGATATCAATACAGGGAAGAGAGGTGTAAAGGAGGTTGTTGAGCCTCAAGTTGAGGGTAACAAGAGGCATAAGGTTTCGGAGAATATGAGTTCTGAAATGGAGGAACGCATTAAGGAAGAACACTGTTCTTTCCTGGAACAGAACAAGGTTCGTTTTTCTGACGATTCGTTACATACTTGTGCACAAGGGTTAATTAGAATGTATGTTTGTTTATATGTTCTTTACAAATTTACATAGTAATAGGATTTGAATGCTTCTTTAAGAATAAGTTAGTTATCCACAATAACATCATTATTAATTTCTTCATGAAGTAAATTACTATTAACATCAAGTTGAAGGATCATCTAGCCCTGCCTGGCTGCAGTAGCTATATGAGAGTGAATGGTTGTCTATGTGTGACGTATTGGACACCTAGTCTCACTTTGCAGCTGAGTTTATCTTTGACTTGTGTTTTTTGAGCCAAAATTTAAAAAAATCATTTCACAACAGTGAATAAGATTCAATGGAAACGTTTTGATAAGATAATTGGACGTCAAGCCGTCAAGCCAAAATTTGGAAGGCAAATGACAATGGAAAAGGATGGTTTTAGGATAGATGCTTCCACTACTCCATGTAGTATATGATGCCTATGGTAGAGATAAGCAATATCTAGGTTGCTAGATCCCATTTTTAATCCGTTATTGGAAGTTAAAATCTAGACTTTAACACTATACTGTGTTTCTTTGATCAAAAAGGTTGAATAGGTTCTAAATGCATTGCTCTTTGTGCTCTAGAGGCTTTGTACAAAAGTGTTAGTAGAAAATGACCATTATTTTAATGCTATATATAGAGCTTGAAAATAACGTTTCTTTCACAAAGACCTTCTAGGTAAGCGATTCATGAACCATTATCACAAATAAGATAAGAGATTCATGAACCATTATCACAAATAAGATCAAAATTAATAGGAAACATGATTGCTAGATACAAAAATGTCAAAATTTTTGAGATTGTCCATCTAATCCACTTACAAGAGATATAAGCCATAATAATATGATAAAAAAAGGTATATCGGGTGATTGACTTAGCTTTGCGTAGGGGCCGAGGAGAAGCTAGATTGCTTCGTGATCTTGTACGTAGCTTTATCCTACATGGCTACATTCCTTTGTGCAAGAGACTGTTTCCCTCGACTTGAACCCATTACCTCATGGTCATAAAGCAACAACCTTACCAAGATACACATGATATGTAAATAAAATGTTAAAAATATGGAACAAATAAGTGAACGGATTACAGTGATCTTAATCAAGGATAATATATAGAAAAAATATGTCAAACCCAAGATGTTAGGACTTTTACCTGACTTGATTGCAAAAATAATGAGATTGATCATTTTATTTCTACTTTCACTTCGTTATAGTCGACTGTATACATGCATGTGTGTTTGCATATAAAGCTATCAAGATGAAATTAAAAGTGGTCCATAAAGTTGTTTACATTGAATCTCATGAGTTATAGACCAATTTACACTAGCAGTTATCCCAAACGTACGATATCTATTAGAATTTTAACTTACCATAACACGCATTTAGGGAAGTTTTCTCAATTAACTGTATACTTCAAGATGAGAAGTAGGCGAAGACAGTTGACAATGTTAAGCCTACATTTCATTAAAAGGAAGGTTGTGGCTGCTAGAACTCATCTAGTTCTAATTTAACTCCTACGTTTCATTTTCCAATAAGGAGGGCTTTATGTTATATTTGGGGCCAAAGTTCATGTGCTTAAAATAACTATTTGTTACCTTTTTCATAACAAAAATCATTCACAGTGGATTCCTTATCTTTATCCATGTAATTACCCTAAAAATCACTATATTTTCTCTCTCCTTTTCAATTAAATAATACGTTTTATACCCTTATCATAACTTTTTTCTCTCTCCTCCACTCACAACCACTTTCAAAAGTATTAAAAAAATTATAGGGATTGAACAGTGATTCTTCAAATGTACCAATCAACAATAACATTTACTCTTTCCTTCACTCACAACCACTCAAAACCATTCCATATAATATACCAAACACACTCACATATTTTTAGGGATTCCACTGTGAATGCTCTTACATGTTAAATATGCCAATTTTGTAAAAGAACTTATGTTCCTTACACTCCTCAATCATATATCAAAGTCATAGCTATTCTTTTTAGTTCATAGTGACTATTCATAGCTATTTTTTTAGTTCATTGTGACAATTAGTGGTTGAGTAACATTAGTATTTCAGGTTCTTGACCATATACAATAATGTTAGGCATATCTTCTTAAATCTAAAACATTCCTAGACTCTTATGCTGTGAATTAAAACCATCCACAGCGCACATGCTTCACATCATAATTGTTGAGACTTCTTCATTGAACTATATTTAGGGGATAATTTACCAAAGCCCTTGTTCGTATACACTCTAACAAACCATGGTTCTAAAAAACGCTAGGCGCTAGTCGGGTGGTGGGGAGCCGACTAGCAATTAATCGGGATTACTAGGTAGGGATTAATCGGATTGGAACTTTTATAAGTAGTTTTCAATTTTATATATATACGCACACTCATTTTTATATGCAAATTTTATATAAATGTTCAGTTTTATATATATACAAACACATTTGACCAAAATTTACACGTATTTGGCCAAAATTTTCAAGGTTTGATCGTAATTTCAAACATTTGGCCGAAATCTGACCAAAATGTGACCGGTATTTGGCCGGAACCTAGCCTCCAATTAGTGGCCGATTAGGTCCGATTTTGTCCGACTAGGTCCGATTACTGATTTTATCCACCGATTACATGAAATCGCCAAGGTAACTGACCGAGTGGCAATTAATCACCAATTAATCGGTCGACTAGGCCGATTTTTACAACACTGTAACAAACTGGTACATCCAAGAGAAAAAAATAGGTACTTGTACTTGTTAGCAATAGTCGGTGTACTAATGTTCCTATGAGTACTCCTACATATAAGGGAGGATTATTTGAGCATTAGAATGTTTGGAAAGTCCTTAACCATCAAACAACAATCTCAATCTTACGAAAATCCTTTCCATGATTTAGTGCCTTATTACACTAAAAAACATTAGGTATTTAGGTGTAAAGCCTTTGTTTACTCTTACCACCACGGTCTTACAGGTCAACAAAGGCATGCTACTCAACCATTCAGAAAGGATATGAGTGTTTCTCTCTGATTCTCTTCCATATATTTAGCTCTAAAAGATGTCACCTTTTGGTGTGAACAATACTTTTCGTGTGTTTATATTCAGGGGAATAGGTCTTTTGTCAAGATGAGTGTCTAGGAGAAGATGATTATTGACTTGCACCTTAGAGATGGTATGCCTTTTCAAGTAAGTTCTAAAATTTATAGGCGAGTAGTATACCTAATCGTATTGTCGCTTACCTGTAAATAACGAGTTCGCCAAAGTAAAGTTGTTATCACTATCTAGGTGAGATGAAAACCTGGGGTTTTTTAGTTAAACTAAAAAGTTAATTTTATGGAAAGAAACTTTAGGGAAACATTAACAATAATGAAACAGTTTTAAAAATCAATAATAAATAGACTAACTTGTTTTAACCCATTTACCCAACCCATTGATTTTTGCCACCTATAGTGTTCGCTAATATTTGAGTATTTCAATGGTTGCGATTAACTTTTTGGTAGGTTGAAGTACCTTCGGCTATAAAGTCAGTAACAACCACAGAAGATGAAGTAGAAAAAGCTAGCATCTCTAATGCATATGAGGAAGAAGATAAAGATGATAGTTTCAAGGAAGATCATCAATATCTAGACGCCCAAAAGCGAAGTGTAAGTATCGTTAACATTTTCATCATCGGTAATATGCACTTTTTCAGACAATTATTCTTACTTTGCAACGTCATTTATTGCGTCAAGCCATCAATTTTACTTTCTTTAAGATGATGGTTGAGAAATGTAGTTTTACAATCATGAAATGACCTCTAATTTTGCATTTTTCAAACAAATGTAGTTTCCAAGTTATGAAATGGTCTCTACTTACTAAGGATGAACTTCTTAGATGTTTATCCATTATCACTTAGTGCCACATCATCAGTCCAATAAGCTTTAGCAAGCTGGATGCCTTGGCTATAAAAGTGCGTAAACAAACACATCAGGGAAGGTGATGCGCAACAATTACAAGAGGTAGTCCTAAGGTAGCGTATATCATTGGAGGTGGGCGTTTATGGATGGAAGAGTTGCATAGCTCTTGTATATGTGGGATAGTCAAGGGTGGGGGAGGGGGCTAGGGCAAGTAAGGATGACATTTTTTGTATTGTGAAAAGAGACTTAGAAGCATTGTGAAAATAAAACACTACAAAAATTGTTTTTTAACACCTAATAGAGATTTAAAAGAATAGAAGAATGAAATTATTTTATTTGATTTTTCTTTTTTTCTCTACACTATATTTAGTTTGTTTGATGTAAATTACATTTAATTTATAAGTATTTTTATAAACTAATTATTTTGTTTATAAGTATTTTATGAACTTATTATTTTGTTCTTTGAGGTTTTTTATTTGTTATACACAGAGTCATAGACTCTATTTGGTTGTATAGATATAAAAGGTTCTAGAAATAAATTATCGGTATCTTATTTGGTTATCTTTTTGGTGTTTAGGGATTAATAATGTAGGAAAAGTTATCTAACATTACTTTACAGGAATTGATTAACACCAAACATGTCACACACGCGAAGCTCTTCCCTCGTGCCATAGGTTTAGGACCTAAGTGCCTTGCGCTTTTTAAAACTAAAATGGACGTGCAACGTAACATATGGTGTTTAAAAAAAGTTCACATTATGATAGGATACTCTAAATTACCCATTGTCGTCATTTATAAAGGATGATTCTAAGTTTGACGGTTTTGCCCCCCAAAAAAGACTCAAAGTTGAAATGAAATCAAATGCTACCTAAAATTATGTCCTGAGATAAAAACGTGATTTGCCAATTGGATTTCACATAAAGTTAAAATCTATAATCTAGAATAAAACAACTTGAATTGATGTTCATCATTTCCCTAACTTAAGAACCTTTCTTTAGAGTTCTCAGGACAGGCTGCTTCACATGAAGTGATATTGGGTTTTTCTTTTAAATCCCCTATGGTGCTAACCTTAACACTCTCAATAGTCTCTCGAAACCATCTACTCAACATGTAATGTGGACTACATGAATGTCCAAGATGCTAACATCATTTTTGCATCCAACATTATGGTTAAGTCTCCTAGGCTCTTGTCAATTTTACAATGATGTTGTGCATTATCATCATCTTGTGATTCTTCTGTTTAGGCATGATAATGCAATAGAACTAAACATAATCCTTATCAAAAGAAGTCAGTATGATGAGGTTGTCATCTTCACAATTGTTGTTAGAATACAATTGTTGCTGTCTTTACGATGGTGTTTTCCGCAAGTCTTGCTATCATACTACGAGGATGTTTGTTTCAACCTCTTAAGTGGTTCAGCACTTAATGGTTCAGAGTGTTTGTTTCGCAAGCAAATGTCTGAATGGTTCAGACATTTGCCTCTGAATGGTTAAGTATTATACTAATGCTGAATGGTTAAGACTTGTTATCTGAATTGGTCAGACATTTGCCTTTGAATAGTTAAGCGATATACTAGCTCTTAATGGTTCAGACCTCTTAATGGTTCAACACTTAATGGTTCAGACCTTTTATTGGTTGAGCACTTAATCATTTAGAAATTGCCAAACAGCCCCTACATGTTTCTTCAAATAACATGGTGTTCTTTCAAACATATGGCATAAATTCCCTGAATGAAATTAATGCAGAAAACCTCCTAAATAATTTTGTTCAGACAATTAACTTCTTATTTTATGTGAAAAGATTAGAGATCTTCGGACAGAAAGCGTTTTAGATCAATCGAGACTGTACCCAGCCCATTTACCCACCCATCTTGCCACCTCTACTTATTTAAGGAAGCTTTAATGTCATTATAAACATATGCTAAATACTGCAGTTTCATGCCCCAATACGTTGTCAATCCACAGGATCAGAAGTTGTGCTTATGGACAACCTTAGTTAAACAAATGAGAAAGATGTGTATGAACTTTTTCTCATTTGCCCTTGGACCTTGGTCAATGTTATTGAGTATGAATGTATGATGAACATGTCACAAGTAGGAATCTTGTGGCAATAAGTTCTTCAAAAATGTTGGTAAAATTGCTCAATGAAAGACGGCTGTTTTGCAGATAACAGGCATGTTAACTTCACCACTGCCAAAGCAGCTAAGAATGTATATTTGTACGAGTGCTTTTTATGATGTACCAATCCTTAAAGTAGTCTTATAAGTATAGTTGAAATAATGGCAATAATTTCATAGTGCCGGTTGGTTGAACTGCCAATATTATTTTCCTTCTCTTTTTGAACTTTATATCAATAATAGTGTTTTAAACTAAATAAAATGATTTAGAGCATGCTTGTATGCATTTAAAAACACTTTTGTGACTTTTGACTTTTTTGAAATGTTATTTTGTTCCTTTTACTTTATCGACTTGGATTTTCAAATATAAAATATTACTCAATTTAATCAACTTTTATGTAAATGTAGCTTCTACCTATAATATGTTGGGCCAAAGCTTTTGTTTAGAAAGGGGCATGCATGAGGCATGAAATGATGAGGGAAACATAGCTTCAAAGGGTGAGGCGTGCACTTTATAATGAGGCGTGCCCTTTTGCATGAGCCGCTTCAGGAGCTCCTTGTACTGGTGGAATAAGATTGTGAGATAACTAAGAGCACAGACCTGTTTTTCTTGTTTGTTTGTTTTTCTTTTTTTTTTCTTTTTTTTTTTGGTTTGTCGAAACAGCGTGGAGTCCTCGGTGTCTGCTTTTGGTGAATGGTCGACTAAGATGAATTTATTGTCTCCACTCCCTCCCTCATTATTGAATAGTGTCACCCAACCAGAATACAGGCCCTCGCTTCTAGTCCTACTTGTGGACGTCGTTGCATGCTGTACAAATAGAGATACATCATATATGATTGGAGTGTGATGTGAAACGTCCAAAAAGAAAAGGTAGTGTGCTGGTTCGGTGAAGTACTAGACTTGAAGCCTCTGGTACAACTTTTTCTGATTTTTTTTTCTTTTGTGATATTTAAACCATAATGATATGTTTTTTCTTATCTTATTTTTGGTTCGTTGGATTAACAAAGTAGAAATTGTTATGAAGAATTAATCTATATGTATTTTATTTAGACACGTGCCTTGCGCACATCAGGCTAGCGCCTTTGGCTCGCGACTCGGCTTCTAGGACCCTAGAGTACGTGGGTGTGACACGCCTTTTAAAACCAACAGCCAAAAGTGAGACAATTTTGGCGTTAAGATAGTAAAGGCTTGCAAGTTTTAGTTAGTTCAGTAAATAGAGTGATAGGTAATTAGATTGACATTCTTGTTTTGATTCCAAACATTAATGAGCATGCATCACCTCAAGAGCAAACCTGTCTCTCAAATATACTTGTTTGTTTATTTTGTTAATCACTAAGTTATTTTTGGATGTTTACAATTTCATAGGTATATGTGTGTGTGTCTCTCTCTCTATATATATATTTACCTTGATTGAATTGGTAGTTGTACAATTTAATACGAGTCAAAATATTGCTGCAGGTTCTCAAACTTAACAATGATTTGGGAACTGAAAGGGCTGAAGACCACCCTATTCATGACACAGGGTCAAAAACTTTGTATCTTGGAAATTTAAGTTTTGCAATCGAAGAGGACGATGTGTAAGCACTTTCGTTTTTCACTAGTCAGTCTTTTGTAATTTATTTTGTATTGTGTTGTTGACAGAGAGTTTGATCATACAGAAGGGATTTCTTCAAAAATGTTGGTGAAATAGCTGGAATCCGCTTTGCCATTAAAGATGACCGATTCATGGGATATGGCCACATTGAGTTCGCCACCGTTGAAGCAGCTCAAGAGGTACTATTAGTATGTGGTACCATCTGGATGATTCTTTGGGAATAGGTCTAATAGGTCTGGTTGGGAAACACTTTCTAATCAAAACTAATGTCACATGTGATAACAATAATAATAATTATTATTCTGATGAAAAAAGGATTTAAAAGGTTCTATTTATAAAAGGTGCTCTCTGGGAGGCTTTTGACCCTATATATCATATATTGTACGTTTGATATATGTTGATTCGCTAGCGTTATAGCTTTTGTAGCGAGTCAGGGGTCTCCTTGGAAGCGGTCTCTCTACCTATCTGGATAGAGGAAAGACTTGCCACCACCTACCCCTCCCAGACCCTGCTCTTGAGTGGGATATACTGGGTTTGTTTGTTTGTATATGTAATTTTTTTTGCCTGCTGAACTATTGGAGATGCATCTGATTTGAAAAGGCCCATTCATAGGTACACGGGTCCACCTCTAATGTTGTGGGTCAATAACTTCTTTAAATTCATAGGTCTCACTTTTTTCTCGACTCAGGGATATCATGTCAGGCTGTATCAGTCTTTCAGATAAATGAGTTAACTAGAGATAGATGACTGATAATGTCTCTTTATTCAGGCTCTCAAACTAAACAAGGAGGTGCTTCTAGATCGGCGAGTTAAACTTGATTTTGCAAGGCGGGAACGAGGTGCGTACACTCCGGGTAACAGGTATAATGGCCTGACAATACACACCCACACATATGTATGTATCAAGTGTCTAAACAATTAAATATCTGAACTAATTACATATCTATTTACTGAATGTAGCATGGACAAGACTAACCAAAGAGGAGGTCATGCTCAAGTGAGAACGATATACGTTCGAGGATTTGAATCTAGTGATGGTTTTGACAATGTATGTTTATGTTATTTGAAATCTTGCAAACACATAAATTCCAATACTTTATTTGGCATCAATCAATTGGCTTTGGTTGGTACGCTTAGCCAAAGAGTGTTGGGCGATGCTTATTGTCCATATTTGTGCATTTGTTATAAATAATTAGTGGTTCAACTATAACTATAAAGTTGATATCATTTCAGTAATAATCTAACTTTTTGAATAAAATGGTTTAGGAGGAGGTTAATACCGTCTGTGGGCCCATTTGACCTTTTTGTTTAAGATAATTTTGTATTTATCAGTTTGAACCCTCCTGCAAGATATTAAACATAATTCAAATAAACCTATCCATAAGTGGTGGTTAACTTGTTATCTGTTGCAGATTAAGAGTGCGCTTGAAAAGCATTTTGGGAAATGTGGTGAGATTTCACGCCTGTGCATACCTAAAGATCATGCGTCTGGGGCTCCTAGAGGGTTTGTATTCTTCTCGTGCCTTGGAATTGGTTTCTACTGGTTAATATTAATGATTGCAAAACAGATTAATTGGGACTTAGGGACAAAATGTAAATTTTAGATTTTTTTTTTCAATGTAATTAGTAATATATTTGTTAAATGTGATGTGATGGTAAAGACTTATTATTAAAACAATGATCCAATTTTTGCAATAAGGGAGATTAAGGTGGTTGTGAAACATTCATTAAGATTTTAGACGCGTGACTCGTTAAAATAAAATATAAACACCATTTTTCACGAGTCTTGACATGTTTGGTTCTGTTGAATTAAAATGGTGCAATTTGTTTGTTTGTGCAGTGTTGCTTTTATCGAGTTTACGGACAGTAATGGTTTCAGTCAAGCTTTGGGGCTTGATGGGTCTGAAATCGGAGGCAACAGGCTAACTGTTGAGAAAGCCAAAAAGCCAAGACGTGATGACCGTGAAGGTTCTGGATATGGAGGTGGTGGATGTAGTGGCTCTGGTGGCGGCTGGAGTGGCTCTGGTGGTGGTGGATGGAGTGGCTCTGGTGGCGGCTGGAGTGGCTCTGGCAGTGGATGGAGTGGCTCTGGCGGTGGCTGGAGTGGCTCTAGTGGTGGATGGAGTGGCTCTGCTAGTGGTACGGGTAGACAAAGTGGCTCTGGTGGTAGTTGGGTAAGAGAAAGCGGCTATGGTAGAGAAAGTAGCACTGGTGGTGGCTGGCACAGAGAAAGTGGCTATGGTGGCAAATCAAATACGGAAAGCGGCTCTGGTAACAACTGGCACAGAGAAAGTGGTTCTCGTAGAGAAAGTAGCTATGGCCGTGGTGGTGGTGGTTGGGGATGGGATAGTAGTTATGATGGTGGGCGGGGTAGAGAAAGTGGGTCTAATGTTGGTGGGTTTAGCAGCAGCCGTGTGTGTAGTGGAAGTGGTTTTGGTGGTAACCGATATAGCAGCAGCAGCAGCCGCCACCATGGGGGTGGTTCTTTTAGACGAGGCAGCTATGATAGCAGATGACCTAGCGCGTATTGAGCAAGCCTCTCAAATTGTAACCAATAGTGATGCTTGTTATCTTAATTTTTTCCACTTTTAACATTATGATTTTGCTTTGGTCTCATTGCTTATAATCTTCGTAAGCCGACGGATCTCATAGTTCTTTAGGGAAGGAAGGCTCTATAATATCTTTGGGTCTTTTCTCGTTGCCATTTATATGCCTGCAAACAAACATCAACAAATTCAACCTTGTGATAATATCTTTTCGTATATTCTTGGGCTACCTGTAATTGATATATTCAACTAGGTATTTTTCCCGCGCGTTGCCGCGGGGGATTTATAGAATTGCAATTAGGTATCATTTCGAGATTTGATTTAGGCTCAACGTTAAATCCCGGAGCATATCGGCTGCAACTCAGGTTGTAAGTACACAAAAGTGTACTCACCGTCCACAGGAATGTCACGCCAAAGCCCAGTTTACGCCAAAGTCGTCATCGCCAAATGAATTGAGATTTGTCAATATTAATCCACTTGGACGGTCACAATAATAACCGACATTCGTAACCAAATTGCAGGTAGGTTGTAGTTTCATCAACCGCAACCAACAAATATAATGTATGGATACAAAAACTTAAATTAAATTGGAAAAAAGGTAAAAGTTAAAAAGCATAAATAATCCGACTATGATCTGTTACCCAGTTCACCCATTTTATCACATCTACTACTAATCAATAAGCACGAATCAGGAAAAGGGAAGTTACTAATTTACCTGGGCAAGGTAGTAAAGATATTGTAAAACA
>BJCO01777174.1:0-10622 GCA_018326465.1 Flaveria floridana | reverse complement strand
AGTGTTAATAGAAATGTTTAGTCGGGTCGGGTCACGTTGGTTCGGTCGTGGGTGACACACACACAAGCAGGCATACGCATATCACACCTTATGTAGATCCCAAATGGTTGTCGTTAATTGTAAACAGTTAGGTTGTTTTAGATTGAAAAGTATGTGCTTGTTGATAGCGTTGACTTTAATCTTTGTGGTCAAGAAATGACACTTTATTGATTGTTACTTTATCATCGCACGATAGGCACACCGCACACAAGAAGAACTCACTCACCATGACTCCAATCGCATAACAAGACTAGATGCACGACTGGACACTTCATCTGCACGAATAGGCCTTCAATCGTGCGAATAAACTTCACTCATACGATTGAACCCTCATTCGTGCGACTCAGCATTCAGTCGTACCACACATCACCCATTCACACGACTCAAAGGCCATTCGTACGACTGAACCTTCATTCGTGCGATTGGACCTTCAGTCGCGCGATGCACAGTCGCACACCTTCATCCGATTGACTCAATCGCACACATTCCCAATCGCATGCATTCAGTCGCACGACACACACACGCATGGACTCAGTCGCATGACTCAACCCAGTCGCACCACTCAGTCGCACGATAGACTCAGACGCATGGACTCAGTCGCACGACTCACCCAGTCGCATGACTCAGTCGCATGACTGACCCAGTCGTGAACTGCAGCAGGTCGCGACTGCTAGACAGGCTTATCAGCCTTCGGCTGTTCCGTGCTCGGTTTTCACACATCCAGGACTTCCAGAAACACTTTCCTAACATGTCTAAGTAAAATGCACATGCTGATTAACCTCACACGCACCCCCACGACCACATGCATTCGGGTTGAATCCGAACACCCGAGCCCTAGATTTGCAGCAGTGAAACGAGCAACAAAATGGATGACCAAGGTCGCCTACCTGTCGGAAACGTGCTATCTTAGCTGTAGCGTAGTTTAGCCGGAGAAAACGAGCTCAAGCGAGGCGATTGTTGGTGCTAGTAGGTGGTAGAAAGGTGAAGGAGGATATGGTGAAGAAGATAGAAGAAATGGGAGTGAAATGAAAATTTGGGCTGGTAAGGGGTTTATATACCCAGTCCTAGTTTGGCAATTAGTCACGTTTGGTCCTCGCACTTAGTCCCCGAATTCCCGAATTTGTTTCGGTCGAATACGACATTAATGGGCGAGCTATGTTAATTAAGAGGATTCCTTAAGTAATCCCGTTTATTTGAAACACCAAATGTTAGTATTATATATCATAATTTATCTAACGATGTCGGTGGAGATGCTTGTATACGTTTCGGGTAATCAACGAGAATGTAACAATGATAACGACAATAGTCTGAATAGTGTTAACCTGGAATTACGGTGTGTCACACTTCCTTTGGTTGATGAAAATTCCTTCAGTTGATTGGCGAACTTGAAGACCAAGGAAGAAGGTAAGCTCTCCCATTAAACTCACTTGGAACTTTGATTGCATGAGTGTTTCAAACTCTCTACAAAGTTGGATGTTTGTGGAGCCAAGGATGATGTCATCCACATAGACTTGGACTACTAACAAGTCTTGTTCTTTCTACTTTAAGAAAAATGTCTGGTCTATTTTTCCTTGGGTGTACCCATTCTGCAGTAGAAATGTTGATAAAGTTTCATACCACTTCCTAAGTGCTTGATTAAGACCATATAGAGCCTTATCTAGCTTATAGACTCTATGAGGAAATTCTGGATCTTCAAACCCTGGTGGTTGAGCAACATATACCTCTTCATCTATCTTTCCATAAAGGAATGCACATTTTACATCCATTTCAAAGACAGTGAAAGTTTTGGATGAGGAATATGTAAGGAACACTCGGATGGCTTCAAGTCAAGCTACTAGAGCAAAAACAACATCATAATCAATGCCTTCCTCTTGAGTATATCCTTGGGCAATTAGTCTTGCTTTGTTTCTAATGACAATTCCTCTGTCATCTGCTTTGTTTCTGAATAGCCATCTTGTGCCTATAACATATTGACCTTCATGAAGGTCAACCAGTTTCCAAACCTCTTGCTTCCTAAATTGTTGTAGTTCCTCCTGCATTGCTTCTATCCAACTGTTGTCTTTAAGTGCTTCTTTGATGTTTTTGGGTATAGTTAAGGATAAGAAATAGGAATACAAGCAAATTTCTACTATGTTTGATTGACTTCTTGTCATTTAGGTATTTAGGTCACCTATGATGTTTTCTAAGGGGTGATCTTTGTGAATTCTTGTTGTTTCAATCTGATCAACAGGGATTGTTGAATCAAGATTAATGAATGTTTGATCAGGTGTTGAGATTGTGGGACAATTTGGCTGTGTGGGTTGTCTCCTTGGTGTTTGTTTACAAGTGTCATAAAATGTTGTCATTGTTTAAAATAACCTTTTGATAAGGAGTTTGTCTTGGTACTCCTATCTGGTTCCTATTAGGAATAATTGTTTGTTTCTCAATTTGTTTTTCAACTGGAGACTGAGTGTTTTGCCTTTTGTTTTTCTTGTTGAAAAAGTAGTTAGCAGTGTTGTGATTGTTCCTTTTACAAATTGAACAATAGTTATGAAAATGGCAAGTTTTAGTACTGTGATTGTTCATGTGACAATACTTACAATATTTACCATATTTGCATTTTTCAGTGTTGTGAGTGTGTTGATCACACCATTCACAGTATGGAAAATTAGCATTGCCTTGTTTGTTAATAATTTGTGTTTTTAAGTTTCATTAAGTGGAATATCAAAAGTCACTGTTGTTTGAGCTTTTCCATTTCTTATGTTTGTTTGTTTAAGAAAAGTAGTGGAAGATTCAACATTTTTTTCACGAGAGAAGATGTCAAATCCTTGATTTTGCTTTGTTCGGTTTGATGGTACATCAACCACACTTGACACTTTGTGAGTTTTGGTAATTGGTTGAGGTGATTCATCATTCAATAAGTCAATATCATCTTCATCAGAGGTCTGTTCATCAATATCATTATTTTCTCCTTGATACAAATCTATTGAGTTAGTTTGTGGTGATGCTTGACTTTTAACAAACTTTATCAAAGGTGTTTTTGCAGTTAATGATGATTGTGATGATGTTGATGATGACGGTTTTGAATCATCTATTCTGTCATTTGGGTCAAGTGACTCACCCTGTTTGTTAGTCATGGAATCAGGTAAAGGTATATAGTTATCATTGTATGGTGGATTTACTTTGTTATAACCTAAACCTGAAGGGTCTTTGAAAGCCCTTTGTTGTGCAAGAAGTTCTTCAAACTTCTTGTTACTTACCTGAAACTTCTAAAGTTTTACTTCAGTTTCAGCCTGTAATGTTTTAGATTCAGTCAAGGATACAGAGAGTTGCTCAACTTGAGCTGCAAGTGTTAACTTTTTAGACATTAACTTGTCTAAGTCGTTTTGTAATGAAAGTATATTTATATTGTATTGTTTTTGTTCTGCTTTAAGACTTTCATTTAAAATATTTCTTTCAATTACTTTCTTAGAAAGTTTTTTTGCATGTTCTCTGTATCTATTGACTTCATCTATGCATGCTTATGTGCAGAGGTTCCCCTTTACCTCTTTCGGGATTTCTGAAATTTTGTCTTCAATGTCTACCATGAGTGCATGATCTGGAGATTGAATTTCAGTTTCGTACATGCCCCAGTCACATTCACCATCCTTCTTAGTTATCATGGCTGATGATTTGGATTGCTAATTTGGACTGTATTGTGTGATTTGTGGTGGAGTTAGTGCAGCAGGGATACTGATTAGAGGTGGGATCTGTCTGATTGTTTGATACCTACTTGAAGCTTGTGACAGATTGTTATGTCTGTCAACTCTAGGTTGTTGGCATTCTCTTGAAAAGTGGCCATAGAGTTGACAGCTGTATCATCTCACCTTGGTTTTGTGAAGACCAATCTTTGTTTTCTTATCCATGCTTAATCCCCTATTCCTTTGTAGAAACCTCTTTGATCTATAGGCAATCATTGCCATAGACCACTGAAGATCCATCTCTTCAACCATGTCTGGTGGTAGTTCATTCGAATCTTGTTCAATGATCTGAGATGGTATAAGATTGGCACCCAGATAAGCTTCAAAGCTAGTTGAAAAAGCTTCATAAGCTGCCTTCTGCGCTTCACTTTTAAGAATGATAGTGAGAGCATCCGTGGATTTATCAAACTTGTGTATGTTTTCTGACTTTGTCTGTTGTTGCTTGCTTGAGCTTGAAGCATAATGACGTTGATTCTATTTGCTTTGAGGTGTTGTTTCATTCGAAACATGAACACCAGTCTTTTTGGACTTCTGTTTGTTGTTGGATGTATCTGGTGCAGAGAAGAATGATATCGTACTAGTATCTAAGAATTCTTCATCTTCATCTTCTCCAGTGCTTGTCAAGAAAGCATTGTTTGTATGTTGTAATTCTTTGAACTTTTATGATTCTACATGTCTGATTGTGTCGTTATTTCTGGATCTTTCATCTAACTCTAGTGCCTCCACTTTAGCCACTATAGCATCCAATGATCGTGCTTCAAGATCCAATGTTGCTTTCATAAGTGACACTAACTGAGTCCAACTCTCAGGCATTGTATGCAACATCTTTTTCTTTATTTCAACAGATTCGTATTTGAGACCATAAACAATCATCTCGTTTACAAGTTGTACAAATCTGTGAAATAGTTAGGGAATTGACTCTCCCTGAACATGATGAAAAGTTTCATACAAGGTCCTCGATTTTTCTTTCTTGATCTTCCTGATTTCTTCACTTCCTTCACACATTGTGTGAAGAACCTTCCATAGTTCATTTACTCTTTTGAAATTCTTAACCCGTGTTAAGATTTCAAATGGCAAAGTCATTGCCAAAATACTGTATGCTTTCATGTCGTTCTTTACTTTCTTCAATTCATCACCAGCTACATTCTTCAAACTTACTTATTGGGTTTTATGTGTTGTAATCTGGACCAAGGTTTACAGGAATGTATGGTCCCTCGTGGTGGAAGTCCATAAATCCGGGTCTTGAAAGATAATCCAGTTATGGAACATGATCTTCCATCATTTGAAGTCTACTTTGTTTTTTAGTCTTGGTGGTTTCAGACCACTGTTTGTTCCTGAAAGTTCATCAGACATGTTTGTTTAATGTTGTTAACTTAACGGTTTAACTTGAAGTTTAATTTTAAATATTTAGTCCGAAAACTTTGTTTTTCTCCTAAACTCACTAGGATTTGTTTCTTGATTGTGTTACTTTTAATTGATTGCCGGATAAGGGAAATTAATTAATTTAAGTCAATTAATAGTCCTAGGTAATGTCACTGGAAATTCTCGGTGAATACAGAGAATATTCCGTTTTAGAATGTCACACCAGTCAACTTAGTCAAAACCCTTAAGTCAAAAAGTCAAAACCGTAAAAACAAAAGTTTTGTTTTAGAAAATTAGCTTTTTAGATCAAAAAGTGACTTTTTCAAAAGTCAAAAGAAGAATAATGTTCTTCTTTGATTTTGATGAGAAACAAACACAATCACCTGAGATTGTGAATGTTTGTGGTCGATCAAAACCTAGGGTTTATCTTAGGGTTTTTGTACGGCGCAAACAGTTTTTGTCAAAACAAAAATTGGTTTGTTGTTTTCAGCAGATTTATGATCTGTTTTGATGTAGAACAACTCAAATGTGATGATTAAACACAATGAATAATTTCAATGTATTTAAGTTAGTGATTTGTTTGACGAAAATCAGTAGAAATTGATAGAATAATTCTACATGTATTGTTTTATCAAGAAAATCAGTAGAAATCGATGTGATTCCGATGATTTTACAATGTATCTGTTTCGAAAACAGTGTATGAAAGATTTGAGAGCTCTTCTAATCAACAAAAACACAAAAATCATCTTCATAATGAACGAAAACAAAAGATTAACTCATGTTTTTGAACATTTGTTGAATGTATGATGTAGAAGAAGAAGATGTGATGATTTTAAGCTCCAAATGTATGTTATGAATCTAATGAAGCACGGATATCATGTTTGTTGAATGAGAGGTTCAAAAATCAGTGTTTTATTTGAGCCAAGGCTCTGATACCACCTTTTGAAATCAAAATATTAATCAATTAACTCATACTTTGAATAGATTAAAGTTGTTGATAATGTTGATTTCCCCAAGGATCTTTTCTATTCTCTCAAACAATATAACAATAGATTTGTTATATCAAATTCAACAAACATCAAACATGGTGCAGAAACCCATGATTAATGCCTATGATATCAGTATGTGTGAGTGATTGTGTATGTATGATTGCTAGTGATTGCTTATGAATGAATGATAATAACTGCTTGTTAGTATTGATTGTTCAAAAGCTTACAAAGGATTAGGGTATTGTGCTATTTATAGCCTATACAGATAGTTATATACAATTACAAAAATACCCTTATGTAAACAAAAATTACATAAAATCCTAAGTCTAAGTCATCCACTATGGATGATAACATGTCCGCTGTGGATGCTAAGTCATCCACTGTGGAAGTTGAATAAGCTATCTGCTTTGTCTTGGATGTTGTCCGTTGTGAACACTTGTATGTTTATCATGTTAGTTATCTGCTGTGAATTTTCATCCGTTGTGGATTGAACATCCCCTGTGGACTGTTCATCAGCTATGGACATTGTTTATCTGCTATATGAGTAGTTCATCCACTGTAGACACTTCGAATATATTCTTCATCCACTGCATAGACTTGGTCATCCGCTGTGGGCTGCCTTCATCCGCTGCAGACACTTGTCAAAATTTCTTTTATCTACAAGCCTAAAAAAGAAATTTAAATTACACTAGTGTATGTTATGAACATTAATGGTAAAATGTGTTAGTCAATGATTGTTTGAATGTTAGAACACATTATATTTTTTTATGGCAAGCATTAGACTTTATATGCATTATTTCCTTAATGCACTTGTTGAGTCCCACATCATCACTATTGGCCTTAGAAAGTAAGAAACTTCTCCTGAGGGGGATGTTTCCTGCAAAACCATCTTGTACATGTTCCCTTTCCGGGGTGCTCTAAGCAGGATATGCTCTTTAGGAATGGCCACCTCGAGCTTGAGAACATTGCACTCATGCTCAGTAAAGGGCATGTTATGTCTCTAGTGACAAAATTGGGATACACTAACTAAATTGTACCCAAGCTCCTTAACAAAATTTACCTTCTCAACGCTGAGCTTACCATTTATGACCCTGCCCCTTACAGTAATATAACCACCAGCATCTCCTCCATAAGCAACTAGTCCTCCATCAATTTTCTCAAAATTTTGAAGCAATGTGTCATTGCCTGTCATGTGCCTGGATCAACCACTATCACTGATCCATACTTTTCTTTTGGTCTTCAACTGTTCCTGCATAATAAAAGGAGAATTAGTTACATTTGGAAACCCAAGCCTCATTGGTCTTGGGCTTTTTAAAATGAACTGAAGACAATGCCATAACAATTGCTCCTATACTGAGACTATTAGGATCATTTGCTATTGTGCATGAAGAATTTTCAGTCACATGGTCTTACTTTATCTTCCACACCATCTTTGGAAGATTAACTTAACCTTCAAAGCTTTAGAATTTTTTACAACTTCAGAAGTTTTGGAAACTGTCCCTTCGAAAGATCTTGCTTTCACTGCAACAAGCTTCAGTGCTTCGGAGACCAAATTTTCTTCCGAAGGTAATTTTTCACTTGTCTTCATTTTTATTTTGGATCTTCCGAAAGAAACACTGCTTTCTTCCAAAGCTTTCTTCTTCTTTCTCTTCTCAGAAGTGTTCTTCTTGGTTATATTGACAACAATTTTGGGATTGTAGATGCAATCCTTAGCCAGATAAGAACTACTACGACATATAATGCAGTCAAAATGCTTTCTTCTGAGAGCCTTCTTATGAATAGAAGACTGAGTTTAATCAATTTCCATCTCCATCCCCATCCCCATCTTTGAAGATGATGTGGCAGGCATCCTAAGGTGAAGCTTGCCATTAGAGGTGGATGGTTCATGTTGTGTAGCAGTCTTACATAGCTGCTCAGTCTTCATTCTTTCATAGGGATGAGTTCAACATGTACTTGAACTCTTGGTAAACAAAAAAACAAACAAACAAACAAACCCAGTATATCCCACTCAAGAGAAGGGTCTGGGGGTAGGTGGCGGCGAGTCTTTCCTTTATCCAGGTAGGTAGAGAGACCGCTTCCAAAGAGACATCCAACTCGATAACAAAAGCAATAACGTCAGCGAGTCAGCATACAATCGAACATACAATATATGATACAGCACACAACACACAGCATTCAATAAAAAATCACCAAAAAGGAAATAGAAAATGAACAAGCATACATCAAAGAAGCAGCAAGTTTCGCCTATAAAGAGCAGAAGCGGACTACATACACATCAGGCCCCGCAAGAAGTTTTCAAAGGCCCTTCCTATCTACAGAACCCACTAAAAGTCCTTAATTTTAATTCTACGCCTCCACTCACTCCTATCCTCGATCATGTGCTCAGAGAGGTGCAAGTGTACCATATCTCGCCTAATTATCTCTTCCCAAGTCAACCTAGGTCTTCCTCTAATCCTCCTACCCTTTAAGATGATGTTCTCCACTGCTCTAACTGGTGCTGCCATTGGTCTTTTCTTGACATGCCCAAACCATCTTAATCTTCCCTCTCGTATTTTATCTGCAATACAAGCCACTTATAGCTTCTGTTGAAACACTTTGTTTCTTATCCAATCCAGTCTTATGTGTCCACACATCCACCTCAGCATACGTATTTCTGCTACCTCTATTTGTTTCTCGTGCGATTTCTTTATGGCCCAGCAGTCTGTTCCATATAACATAGTTGGGCGTACCGCCACTCTGTATAGTTTTCCCTTTAGTTTTGCTGGAAACCTCTTACCACATAGAATCCCTGATGCTGCTCTCCACTTGCAGCATCCTGCTTGAACACGGTCAGCTACATCGCTGTGTATCTCTCTGTCCTGCAGGTACGAGCCCATGTATTTGAACCTAGACGTTCATGGGATCGGCATACCCTGGATACTAATTTGGGTGTCCTCTTCAGCCTCACCTCCAAAGTTACAATGCATCTATTCCATCTTAGAGTGACTTATCCTTAATCCCCTGTGCTCTAGTGCTGCTCTCCACTGCTCTATCCTGTCTTTAAGCACCATTTAAATTCTGATATTAAGACAATATCATCTGCAAAGAGCATGCACCACAGAACTGACTGTTGTATAGACTTGGTCATCTATCCAACACTACTGTGAAGAGAAATAGGCTTAGTGCCAATCCTTAGTGGAGTCCCACTTCCATTGAGAAGGAGTCTGTGTCTCCTACCGGTGCTCGCACACTCGTTTTTGCCCCATCATACATATCCTTGATTATTTTGATATACCTCTCTGGTACCCTTCTAAGTCGTAGACTTTCCCAAATTAGTTGACGTGGAACACTGTCATAGGCCTTTTCTAGGTCGATGAATACCATATATAGGTCCCTTTTCTTTTCTCTATATTTCTCCACTATCTGCCTTATGACGTGTATGGCTTCTGTTGTATAGCGTCCTAGCATAAATCCAAATTGGTTTATCGCTATCTGAGTTTCCCATCTAATTCTCGTGTCAATAACTCTTTCCCATAATTTCATCGTGTGACTCAATAGCTTTATTCCCCTGTAGTTTTCGGAACATTAGGCATCTCCTTTTTTCTTATATATGGGGACTATGACACTGGTTCTCCACTGGTCTGGCATCTTCCCTGTCCTAAAGATAGTGTTGAATAAATCTGTTAGCCATTGGAGACCCTCATCTCCCAAGCATTTCCACACTTCAATCGGTATGTTGTCTAGCCCCATCGCTTTAGCCCTTCCCATTTTCTTCATAGCTCTTGTAACTTTGTCAGTTGTGATGCTTCTACAATAGCATTTGTTTTGTTGCGTTGCTTGGGTTGCTTTATCTATCTCAGTTTGTTGATTTGGGTTCCTTATGTTAAAAAGGTTATCAAAGTAAGTTTTCCATCTCACCTTAATAATTTTCTCCTTCACCAAAACCTTTCCATCCGCAGCCTTTATGAACTTCACCATTCTCAAGTCATGTCTTCTACTTTCTCTTGCCTTGGCTGTCTTAAACATGTCATGCTCTCCTTCTTTCGTCTCTAATCGTTTATACATCATCTCGTAAGCCGTGTTCTTTGCCTCTAACACCGATTTTTTCGCCTCTCGCTTAGCCTCCTTGTATTGATTTTTTAGCTCTTTGCATTCTTCCTCATTGTTACAGCGTATAAGCTGTCTGAAACTTTGTTGTTTAATTCGTATCTTCTCCTATACCTTTTCGTTCCACCACTAGGATTCCTTATGACCGACTGTCCTCTTTGTTGTAACTGTAGGATTCTATGTGCCCAAGACAAGTAGAATATTGATGCGGTTAGTACGTTATGATCCAAGTCGGGTTATACCCAATAACAAGCTTAGCAAACACCAATTAATAATTATTTGATGATATGATCATGCAATTAAATATTTACACCAATTTAGAAAATGGGTTTTCTAAATAAGTTGCATATGAGATGGAACAACTTATTAGAATATTTTGTTCAATAATATTATTTGTAATGTTATTTAAGTAAGTTAGATAACATCA
>BJCO01777154.1:0-10806 GCA_018326465.1 Flaveria floridana | reverse complement strand
AAAAAACTTTGAAAAATAAAAATAAAAACATTTGTGTATAATATATATATATATATATATATATATATATATATATATATATATATATATATGAATAATATAATAAATAATATATATAAAATATATATATAATATGTTTGTTTGAGATAGTAAATTACGTTTTTGGTCCTTGAGATTATTTAAAATAATCATTTCAGTCCAAGGGTATTTTAATTATTTTATTAAAAACTAACTGAAAAATATAACTCTATTAGTGTGTTGGACTAAAATAGTTATAGAATACAAAACATGAGACTTGATTTGTTAGAAAATACGTTTTTGGACTCAAGTGGTTAAAATAACCAAATCACATGGACTAAAATAGTAATTTACTCATTTAATTAAGTTAATTTAATGATAATAATATAGTATTAATAAACTAATAATTTATACTAGCTGACCGGTCAACGGTCAAAGCCGCTCAGTCATTCGTCGCTTTTACTCTTGGGAATAATAATGAACATACATTTATTTACTTTTTTATCATTGTTTTGCATGGATTGGAGCGTTGTTTGGAGGCTTCCCAGTCCATTTTATTTGTTTCATAGCCCATAATGTATTTTTTAATTCGTTTTTTCTTAAACCCAACAAATCTGCCCCGGTTGTTGGTGTACAAATGAGGTTAGAAATCAGTTTTGAATCCGGTTTGAGTTGGGTTAACAAATGTCAACCCTGGTTTTAAACTAGTTCGAGTTTAAACTGGTTTGAGTGGAAAATAACGAGGTTTAAATCGGATTGAAACCGGTTTATTTTTTTATCTTACTAGGTTGAAACCAGTTTCATTAAATAGGGTTAGCAACCAATCTCAAATTTACAGGTTTGAACCAAGTTGGAGTGAAAGCAGTTTGATAACCAGGTCATGCTTACCGGTTTCGGTTTCCTTACCATACTTTGAGGCATAATATAAAGTTTGAAGTTGATACCTTTTATTTCGTCATGCATGTGGTAGCTATTATTCTCTTGAAATCATTATCCTATGTTATTTATGATATTTAATACTTGAGTACTACTAGAAAACTAGGTAATTTGCTACACACATAATGCGTTACAAATTCGTAGCAAACAGGCATTTACGATACAATTGCGACGAACATCTTGAGTAGCAAAAAACTTTGTCGCAAAATCATTTGGGAAGTTTTGCTACACATGTTGACACAACTTTTCGACACAAATTTGGCGTTAGAGTTTTGCTACACATTTACTACGCATGCCCTTAAATATTGACATCAAAACGACTATAAATAACGAATATTAAGGTTCTACTCGGAAATTGGTGGCAGACCGCTAAGCAAGGGATATGACGAATCGTTAAGGATAGCCAACAAACCAGGAGTCTTGACACAGTAGCAGGCAGATGGATTTTCCGATTTTCTTCTTTTCTCACTTTGGCTACGTTTTTCATTTCAACTCTTCCAATTCTTTTGGAATTCCTACAAATTCATCAAAAAAATGATGAAGGGCCAAAAAACGTATGAATTCGTGATATGATCCAAGTTAAACGTGGAATAATTTGCATTAAAAGTCATGTTTTTGCAACACATCAACTTTGATATATTTGATTTGGTCGAGTGTTAGTGTGTGTACACACGCTATCATATATATTTTATGATGCATTTTGATCTTAATGTCATGTATAATTTTGAAATTTGATATGATATGAGTATATTATGATACGAATATTATGTTATTATGCTTTGTTTGTTAATTTGTGTTTTATCATTTATTAGTATCAACCACATCAATTGTCTCGTATCTTCATGTGTTCTTTTAATGTTTTCGGTTTCGTTAGATCACTTAGGTGTTCATATACAAGTACTTTTACGTGGTTTAAGCGTTGAACATTATTTTCCAAACCATTTTATTGTGCAACCTAGCTCCTTTAACATTATACTACAATGTTATCTTTAAAGTAAAAAGTTTTTTAGAGATGTCAGAATGAATGTTAATATAATCTTGAAGATAGAGATACGTTTGAAACATCAATGATTTTAGGAGAAAACATTTTTAACTCGAGTTCATGTCTTCATTATATTCGTTAGTGTAAGTATTTGGTGTTCATTATTGAACATATATTAATTCTTTCATACAGTGTATGTTCACTAACCATTTATGTCGGTAAAAATTTCTTTGTTAAAAATAATTAAGGTGATCATGAGATATCAATGAAAGGCACGTGATCAAGGAAAAGGAGATAAAAGATAAAAGCTATAATAGTAGAATTACTTATCTCTTTCTACAGATAATTTTGTATATATCCTAACAACTTGAAAAATATCATATATATATAAATAGATTCAGCCACATGGCATCATTTTAAGCAAAATCATTCCACGTGTCACCATTTTAGGCATAAAATGCCACGTGTCAAACTATTACCCAACTTCCGCATTCAACTTCATAAAACACACGCGGATCTCTTTACCCACCCGTTTTCAATCCGGGTTACGATACATCCCCTCTTCCTTTCTATCCCAACCCTAAAACGCCATCATCGCTTTTTCCAACGGCTAAACGCTTTGAGACGAAGAAAGCATTCGATTTCATCCTACCAAATTCTCTGAAATACCTTCTTAATTCAGGTTCGCTTCACCTTATTGATTCACAATCTGCGATTTGTATTGTTCTTCATTATGTAAGTTTTAATACGCTCTTTTCATATGGTTTTTGCGATCTTAATGTAAATCAACAAATGTTGTTACAAAACGTTATCAATTCTTATTCGACATACTATTGATGTTGATTGTGCGATTGTTGATGTTTCTATTGATGTTGATTCAGCATAAAGAAATAAGATTGATTTATTTGTATGATTTTTTACAATCTGATAGCTATGTTGAGGGTGAAGTAACACAATTAGTCGTTGGAAGCGGGTCAGAGCGGCCAGAGCCTTATGCGGATGGGTGGGTCAACTTGATTCACATAAGTCCCACGTGAGCATACAACGTGAGCATGCTTGCATGCATGTGAGCTACCTCTATGTAATTTTATTTTCATTTTATTTTATTTATTTCCTTTCAGTTATTTACATTTCTCTAAATGGAGTATTGGGTTAACCCATAATGTGGACCCATGATCTCCCTCCTATGTAATGGTTGTTGCATGAATGAAAGAGGCAGCGAGTATTTTCTTCGAATTTTGTTTTTCTTCTCTATTGTGGAGTAAACATCCACTACTATCTTGATATTGGCTCATCAAGAGCTATTCGTGGAATCCATTCATTGTTTCTTTATGGTGGGTTTCTGTATCAAAGAGGCAATAGAGCAGCCCAACGAGTAACTAGGTGGTGAATTCTGTAATCCGGGGCTATTCGTTGTCTACCGTTATTACAGTTAATTTCCAAACTTTAGGTCTCTGGATATCATTTGGTATCAGAACCCAGGTTTATCGTCTTCATTCAAATCCAAAATCTAACCTGAGGGCGTTTTCGAGTTCTTTTCTTTCACATTAACAATAAATACTCGCAGCAGTTCAGAGTTAAAGAAAGCAATTGATAACCTGGAGACTGAGAAGCGAGAGATGGCATAACAATTACAGGCATTACAAGATCAAGTCCAGGAGTTACTTGTCTCGCAGCAGTTCAGAGTTAAAGAAAGCAATCAAGTTCTGGGCCTGGCCAATCTGAGCACAATGGGTCTCGGCCCCCGAATGAAATCAAGGTGGACAATCCGGAATATGACGGGAAGTTAGATCCGAACAAGTTTATTGAATGGTTAAATACCATTGAGCGGGTATTTGATTATAAGCAAACTAGTGAGGAGAACAAGGTGAAGGTTGTAGCCCTCAAGCTACGCAAGTACGCTTCAACATGGTGGGCGAACATTCGTATAAAACGAGAACGAGCAGGAAAAGAGAAGATTCGAACATGGCCCAAAATGAAGAAGCTATTAAAGGAAAAATTCATTCCCATATATTATCTTCAAACCAATTTTTCCCAGTTACACAACCTCAAGCAAGGCAACCGATCGGCCGAGGATTACACGCGGGATTTCGAGCATCTTCTCATGAAGTGTGATCTTTGGGAAGACGAACCCCAAACCTTAGTTCGCTATTTGGGAGGTTTAGCACATGGTTGAAATTTACCCATACACCACACTTAAAGAACTAACCATGCTTACCCACAAAGTTGATCTTCAACAAAAGTCTAAAGGAAAATTGGAGGCCACCCGTTTTATTCCTAAATCCAGGAACCCCACCAAGCCTGTTTCCACGCCCAAACCCATTAATTTTTTTCGACACCATTACCAACCCAACTCGTCTACCTCGATATTGCTTTCGATGTCAGGTACTCGGCCACATCGCTTCCGAAAGCCCAAACAAAAGAATCGTGACATTGCCTGAATGCCTGAGTATGAAGAAATAGAAGGAGTCAATCCAACCGCCCCTGGATCAGATGGGAATGAACTCATAAAGGAAGTATTGGGACATGATGAAGGAGATTGTTTGGTGGTTAGGAGGACCTTTAGTGGTATAGAAGAACCAGAAGAGAACCAGCAGAGGGAAGCCATCTTCCAAACCCGTTGTACCATCAAGAACAAAGTGTGCACCGTGATAATTGACGAGGGTAGCTTCACTAATTTCGCAACACAAACCCTTGTGTCCCGACTAAGTTTAACTACAGAAGCACACCCTACCCCTTACACCATCCAATGGTTGAATCGGGGTAAAGGAATCCACATTTCTCAATGAGTGCTACTCAGTTTGAGTATTGACAGGAAATATGAGGATCAAATATGGTGTGACATTATTCCTATGGATGTGTGTCATGTCCTCCTTAGCAGGCCTTGGTTATTTGATCGAAGAGTAATCCATGATGGGTACTTGAACACTTACACGTTCGATCATGGGAAGCAGAGGATCATTTTGACACCTATCTCACCCAAAAGTTCCCCTTAAACACCCCCCATACCTTTAACCACCCTGTTACAATCAGACCATCATGAATTTAGCTCTTACCGAGAGCTTATTTTGACAAGCTTTGAAGACACCCATCTGTCACAACTAGTGTCACCTCACCCATTATTACCACCCTTGCTTGAATCCTTCTCTCAAGTATTTCCATCTGAAATAACTGCTGGTTTACCACCTAAAAGAGCCATTCAGCACAAATTTGACTTTATACCCAGTTCAACCCTTCCAAATAAACCTGCCTATCGCACTAACCCACAGGAGACAACCGAAATTCAGAAATAAGTTGATGGTCTCCTAGCCAAGGGTTTAATCCATGAATCCCTGAGTCCTTGTGTAGTACCCAACCTTACTTGCTCCCAAGAAAAACGGAGAATGGCGAATGTGTATGGATAGTCGAGCCATAAACAAGATCACAATTAAGTATCGATTCCCTATTCCTCACCTAAATGACATGCTAGATGAACTACATGGGTCGATTGCCTTTTCAAAGATTGGTCTTTGAAGTGGGTACCACCAAATTCGTATCTGCGAGGGCGATGAATGGAAGACAGTGTTTGAGACGAAGGAGGGGTTGTATGAGTAGCTAATCATGCTATTTGGGTTGTCCATCACACCGAGTACATTCATGTGATTGATGAACCATATGTTAAAACCTTTTTTAAAACGGTTCATTGTAGTTTATTTTGATGACATTCTCATCTATAGCCGAACTGAAGCAAATCACCTTCAGCATTTGAGACGACTCTTTGAAGCACTCGATCGGGAATGTTTATATGGTAACAAAGAAAGTGTGAACTTTTTACTCCTCAAGTTATATTTCTTGGTTATCTTGTTTCTACCCAGGGCATACAAGTCGATGAGTAGAAGGTTCAAGCTATAAGGGATTTGCTAGCTCTTTCTTCAATCCAGTAAATACGAAGTTTTCACGATCTCGCATCCTTCTATCATCAATTCGTCAGAAATTTCAGTTCAATTGTGGCCCCGATGACAAAACATACTAAACTTTGACATTTTGAATGGAATGATCAGGCCCAACGTGCCTTTGATGAGCTCAAGAAACAACTATCCACCAACCTTGTTTTGGCCTTACCATGTTTTAAAGATGTATTCGAGGTGGAATATGATACATCCGGGGTCAGGATTGATACAGTCCTGACCCAACACGGTCGTCTAATCACGTATTTCAGTGAGAAGTTTTATGAAGCAAAAAGGCACTACTTTACCTACGACAAGGAATTTTACGCTATCATTAGAGCCCTCGATCACTGATAGCATTATTTGATATCCAAAGAGTTTACTCTACACTCCGTTCACGAAGCTCTCAAGTATATCCAAGACCAACATAAGTTGCAGTCCCGCCATGCCAAACGGGTTGAATTTTTGCAAATCTTTAACTTTACAATTCGACACAAATCAGGCAAACTCAACAAGGACGCCGATGCTCTCCCTAAAAAACATCTCCTGTTACACATTTTATATCCCAAGATACTAGGTTTTGATTTACTAAAATGCGAGTATGCAGGTGATATAGATTTTGGTACCATTTTCACCCGTTGCCAACAACATGTTGTTAAGGATTATCACCTGGTTGATGGATTCCTTTTCAAAAGCTCATGCTTGTGTATTCCTCGACACATCCTACGCATGACATTGATCAAGGAGGTGCATGAAGGGGAATGGCAGGTCATTTTGGTGCTGACAAAACCACCCAGATACTCCGGCAACATTTTTTCTGGCCACAACTAGCTCACAATGTTGTTCATATGGTTCAGTGATGTACGGGATTTGGAATGAGGTTTATCATGGTTAATTGGTTAACTTTAATGCATTTAATGTGGTTAAGTGTAAGAGATTGTGTTGAATAAGTTAACTATGATGATTTGATGTTTTGTAGGTTAAACACAATCATTTGAGGGGTTTTGAAGAATGCATAAGGATGATAAGTGAAGACCATAATAGATGCGATGAAAGAGGATTTAATTACGAGAATGTGGCCGCAAACGGGGAGGAAAACGGGGTTCGAACGAAGAAGATATGAAGAAAACAAGAATTGGAAAAATCAGTCCACCATAAGTTACGGCGGAAAAATGACTTACGGTGGTTGATGAAGAAATGCAGTAGAAGGCCTCCACCGTAACTTACGGTGGAAATATGACTTACGGTGGCAACGCGTGCTGAACTCATTTAAAAGACGAAAAAATTAGGGTTTTGGGGATATCTTTCATTCTAAGTCGTCCCCAAGTGTTAGATTCGTCCCCAAGGCTTCCCAAAGGCTCCTTGAGGCGATTTTAAGGTTTTCCAAGTGTTTCTAATCATTCAGTTTGATTCTTTAATGTTAGATACAATGTTTACTTTTGTTTTTGATTTGTTTTTCGTTGTCATGTCCGGCTAATCCACCCGTGATCTTCTCCGGGTGATTAGGGTTTACACTATGACTTGTTCTTGATGGTTTTTCTTTGAGTTAATGTTTGAACACGGAAAGTTAAGTCGAGTAACATTATTTACTGTTTAAAGATTCTAAAATACGTGTGTTGCCTTCAATTCAATTGTTCCGGTGTTGATTGTTTTAGATTTCTTTTCATCTATAAACATCAATTTTGGATGGGATTGGGTAATACAAACGTAGGATATGATTCGAGTAGTTCTTTAACAACAATCTCATTCAATCTATTGTCTTTAATCAAATCAACTTGGTTATGTCTATGTAATCGTTTTTAACTATCAAAGCAAATCTAAGTTGTAAACCTAAAACCGGAGAGGATTACCTTTTCACATTATTGTTTGCAACTCAATTACTCATAAAGTTCGTTACTTTTCGCAATTAGTCATTCTAATTAAGTTTTTTATAATCAAGCTCCAAACTTTTGGATTTAAACTACACTTTCCACATATTCCCTGTGGACCGACCCGACTTACCCTAGTTATCTTAGGTGAGTTTGGAACCTTATAAATTGTTTTTGATTAGGCCTGACAAATCGATATCAAAATGGCGCCGTTGCCGGGGAATTAGTGCGCAAAGTGTCAAGTTTAAATTTTTATTTGTTTCACTTATTTTACTTACTCTTTTTTTTCTTTGTTACGCTAGGTGTGCTTGTGTGTGCAGGTGACAGCTCCGTGCATGCATACCCGGTATGCAAGGAACAAGTCCCCGTTAGTGTTTCATCCAGAAGTTGAAAAGACCGCTCGAAGAAATCGAGCACAATCCCGTGCAAAAACCCAATCATCCAGTGCAGTCAAAGAGGGCAAGATGGAAAACCAAAACCCACCCGATAACCAACCGCCAAATCCACCACAAAACCAACCCTTACCAAACCAAACCAATGACCCACAAAGACAACCTCCAATTGCTCTAAACCAACCACCTCAGAGATAAAATCCCTACCCTCAACCAAGACAGAACCCTTACCAACATGGACCTGCAAGACAGAATCCGAGACAACCAAGAAGGGTTAACAGGTTCGAAGATGAAGAGGATAGGTTTGACAGGCTAAGTATTCATACTTGGGATGACGACATAGATGGATGAAGTGATGGGAATGAAGATGAGTATGTTGAAGAGGATGTGCAATACAATGAACCTAATAACAACCAAGGCCGATACAGACAGAATGAACAACCAAGGCAATATAGGCAGAATCAGGGGCAAGGTCAAGGTAGAAGGCAAGGATTTCCTCGGGCAAATCGGAACCCCAGGCTTCAACCCTACCAAGCCATTGTTCAAAGGGTTGATAGCCATTTTCACCCTACCATAGCTGGAGCTTCATCACCCATAGTCAGGCCACAAGTTAGAGGGAAGTCATTTGAGATTAGGTCCAACGGTCTGGCCATTCTTCCTGAGTTTCATAGAATGTCCAAGGAAGAGCCTTACTTGCATCTAAATGAGTTTAGTGTCATTTGTGAGACCATTGGGGCACAAGGTTTTACACCTAAAGAAGTGATGTTGGTTTTATTCCAGTTTACATTGAAAGGAAGTGTGAAAAAGTGGTTTCACTCACTACCTGCTGCTAGCATTTATACTTGGGAGCAAATGCAGTAGGCGTTCTTAGAGGAATATTATACACCACAGAAGACAAGTGAGGCTAGAACCACCATTCGGACAGTAAGTCAACAACAGGATGAGCCATTTCATGAAACTTGGACAAGGTTCAAGGAGTTGTTGAGAACTTGTCCATATCACGACATTCCTCAATGGGAGTTGATTTCTTCATTTTATGATGGGTTATCTACTGAAGACGTGAGAGATGTGAATTCAACAAGTGCAGGAACCTTCATGACTAATACTGAGGATGATGACTGGGAGTTACTGGAACGGATGAGTATACATTCAAAAAGACAAGCTCAGTCTCGTAGGAAATCGAGGAATGTGGCTGATGATTCAGATAGGAGGGCTTCTAGGTTGGGACAATCGATTGGAAAGGCTACAGTGAAGGCTACAAGTTCCTTTACTATATTCCAGGGATGTGGTGAAGCTGGATATACTGCCAGAGATTGTCCACAGTTTGATGAGGAGGCGGAAGAGGTGAATTATGTACAGGATGATAAGCGGCCATATAGCAACACCAACAATAACACCTATCACCCTGGTTTGAGGAATCACCCAAACCTCAGATATGGTAACCCAAATAACCAGATGAACCTGAATTTTCAAGATAATTCTCATCAACAATATCATAATAGGTCAATAGGTCAAAGTGGTCAATACAATAAGGGGAGCTACAATGGGGGTGGTCAAAGGAATTATCAAAGCAATCAAAACCAAGGCACATCAGGAATAAACGCAGAACCAACAAACAGAGAGCTCTTGGATTTTTTAAAGGAGATGAAGAAATCTAATGAGGTTCGAGACAAGAGTCATGAGGCTTTGAGCAAGCAAGTTGGTCAACTAGCAGAAGAAGTTGCAGCTCTTAGGAAAGATCCAGGGAAGCTACAAAGTGATACGATAATGAATCCACAACATCAAGGGACAGCCACAAAGAACATGAAAAATGTCCACATTAATTCGGTTAGTATCTTTCCTAATTCTGAAATTTTCACTGACGAATTTACTTCTTTTTCAAAACAAGTTGGAAGTAAGGAAAATAAAATTGATGCAGTATAAGAGAATGACTCAGGAGAACCCATCATTTCAATCAAAGTGGAGAAGTTTAAGATAAAAAGGGCACTCTTGGATTATGGGGCAGGTGTTAGTATCTTGCCTGGTACATTGTATGATCAGTATGAGTTCGGCCCTTAGGTTGACACCACCGTGGTCTTAGCTGACATGACTTGCAAACATCCTCGGGGGATGGTAAAAGATATGATCATCAAGTTGGGAGATTTCTACTACCCGGTGGACTTTATGGTGCTTGACTATGCTCCAGTGATAACAAACGAGCAACCAAAGTGTAACACCCGTATTTTTCTTTTAAAGAAACAAAGGAATAAAAGAGAAAGAAAAAAAAAAGGAAAAAGAAAGTCAACCCCAAAGTTGAGGGACCAAAAGTGAAAAAAGATGATAAAATCTTGAAAAGTTGGTGTAAAAGGCGATATGGTCGCCCATAACCTTCTGCACACTTTTCTTGTTCGGATTTAGAGAGAGAAAGCAGAGAAACTCTCGGGTTTTTGAGGAACAAGAAGAAGAATTCGATTTTTAGGTAAGGTTTAATGTTTTTAAGTTGTTCTTGGCTAAGATTAGCCTCGGTTAAATGCTTATGTGTGTTTCTATGTGTTCAAATGCGTGTTAAGAAGGTTTCTAAGTGTTGAAATTGGTTGAAGAAGCTCGGGTGAAGAGTGTAAACTCGAAGGACAATTAAGGTGAGTTTCTAGATCCCCTTTTTACATGTTTTATACGGTTTTTGGGGCTGGAAATACATGTATGTA
>BJCO01777125.1:0-11475 GCA_018326465.1 Flaveria floridana | reverse complement strand
TGAGGCAGTTACTGGGCCATCAGTCCCTATTTCCCCTTCGAAATGAATCTCAGGTTCCATAGTGACCTTAGGCTGACCAACTTCCACCTGAGTGGTAGGTGGTGCACTGAGCCTTTGAAGCTCTTCTGTTCCAAAGTAGGTTATGGCAACATCAAGGGATGGTTGTTCAAGTGAGGAGCTCATCAGAAACTATGTGAAAAAGTTATGAAGGTTGATGAGCATCCTTGGGTCCATTTGAAAAGTCAAAGGAGGTGGCTAAGGGAAAACAGTAATAGGTTGCTTTGACGGAGGGTATAGTAAGGATAAAATTGTAAGAGCAATAGATTGAGGTTCCTCAAGAATTTGAGGTTCCTCATGAGCTTGTTTCTGTACATTCTCCCCCTTTTTAGTAGCATCATCTTGAGAAGTAGATAAGCTAGAGGAAGAACTTAAAGAAACCTGAGTTGGTACATGCCTGACAGACTTCTTAATCTGTGTCTCAGCTAGTTTGGCCTTGAGATTTTCAATCTCAAGTTGCTGAGTGGCAGACCTGTTTTCTAAGATCCTAACCTTGAATTCAAGGTTTGAGACCTTAGAGAGCAGGTACTCAATGGTGAGTTTTAGTCTTCCCTCATCTTCCTGTGAAGAATCATTTGGAGATGAGACAACATACCTAGTATGTACACCCTCATCACCAGTAGTGGTTTCTTGGCACCCTACATTCCTTTGCTTAATGATATCTCTTTCAGAGATGTTAATGGGAAAAGTTGCCATAGACTCAGTCTCATTGATGTTACCACTATCCCGAGAGCTCAATGAGAGACTCTTAGTAGTGGCATCTAAGCCTACATGAGTCTCGTGTACACTGGTGGGACTCGTCTCAGTTAATGGTTGCTGATGTGGGTCAGAGATCAGAGGTTCCATTTGGCTCTGTTGATCTATAGAGTGGTGTGGTAGATCAACTTCATAGCTTTGAGGGAACATGAAATCCTCATCAGTTTGGGTTAAAATGTCAGTGAAGGATATGGAGGGTATACCTAATGACCCGGGACCTTGGTCAACATCTAATGGCTCTGAGCCAGTGATGTGGGTGTCCCTTTTTGGCTGCTCAAAGGAGTATTATGACTCATCCTGAGTGCTTGAGGTTTGGGTTATGGGCTCATCAGGTTGAGATTAAGGAGACTCAACATTGATATTGAGGTCAATAGGAGGGGAAAGTTAGACCTCTGGCTGAGTGGGAGCCCTGTGTTCCACTCTAGCCTTTTTGGGTTGAATAGAAGGAGCTTGTTCAATCAGAGTAGATTGAACAAGGGTTTGTTTGGAACGTCTTTGGTAAAGGTGTTTGACAGGGAGGGAAGCCATTGGTATTGAATTGGTGATATCTGGTGTGGGTTAACCACCTGCTGATTGAGCAGGGATGTCACCAGGAGCCATTGGCTCAAGCATACCTGGAAGCAGTGGAGTAAACCTTCCAGTGAAGTTGGTAGATATCTTCTTCAACATTCGGAAGATACCCGGTCTCATTTGTGGAACCGCTAGAATTTCTTCATATTCTAGTCTGTCTAGGTCCAGTTCACAGTTGATGAAGTGTTGAATAAAGCGAGGATATATGTAGAATGTATTCTTGATGATATTTCCCCTCAAATTATTCAAAACAAACCTAGAGTAGCTGAACCTCAGGCCTTGGACCAACCCATGAACTAGACAGCATAGTTCATAAGAGATTTGATCCCATCCTTTGGATTTGTTAGACATACTATCAAGGATGATGTGTAGTAAGTACTTCCAGTTGTAAGAGAAGTTGAATTTGTACACAATGGACTTACTTACATCACCTCCATAGCCCATTTGAGTGTAGGTGTCTTCCAAATCAGGTCTTGGGAACTCAGTTAGAGCTCCAGCATCATGAAGTTCTAAGTGTTCCCTGATGGTGGTTTCACTCACCACTATCTCTTGTCCACAGACTCTCGAACGAATTACCCTTTCATTGTTGATGATTTCATTCTGACCATTTGTCCAAAATTCGGATATATGGTAAGAGTAGATGGTAGGGTTCATTATGAGAGCGGGAAGGTATATAGACTGTGTAAGGAACTGAATGATTTGAGAAAAATCACTATCCGCAGATGAATCAAAGATAGCAATTTGGTTATGTTGAGGGTTTAGAGCCATTGTTTGACAATTTTAAGAAGGAGGAAATTCAAGTTAAATATGATAGTGGAAACAGTCAGCTAGGGCTTTTACAGTGGTAAAGAAAGTAGAAAAGAGAGTTGGATACTTTTAAAATGGGGTAAAAGATCAAACCGATAAGGTGAAATAACACTATACGGCCTGATTTGACAGATGCGGTAAGGATGTTTTGTTAAAAATACTCCAACAATCTTCCATAAAATCTTACTTTTTGCAGAGTGGCCCAAATTTTTCCGTTACATTTTAATGTATTCTTCCAACAATAAATGCTTCTGAGAGAACTTTTAGGTTTCTGTCTCCTAATTATCTTCCGAAGGCAATTTTTGCTTTCCGAAGCAGAATTTGTCATAAAGACTACTTTGCTTCCGAAGTAAGAAAAATGCTTCTGAAGAAGAAGAAAGTATCCTTTGGAATAAAGTTGATCAATGATCAATTTGTCTCCCGAGGCTTAGACCTCTTCGGAAGATAATTCTAGATCAGAGGAATTTTCCTTTGAAAGAAGATTAAGAATCTCTTCCGAGGATAAATTTCTCTTTGGAAGAGTTTATACTTAAAAAATTTGAAGAGATACCTTATGTAACAGGGCTTAGATTGTAAATAGAAAAATTAGACTTAACATATTGTACAAAATAATTAGTCAATGTTTATCATCCCAATAGCCGTAACTAAATACTTAAATCTTTGGTCATCAAAAGCTTTGGTGAACAAATCAGCATATTGTTCACTTGAGTCAACTTTGACTAATTTGATCAGGTTTTTTCTCATTAGTATCTCTAATAAAATGATACCTGATGTTGATATGCTTTGTCTATGAGTGCTTGACTGGATTTTCAGTGATGGAGATAGCACTTTTGTTGTCTATGTGGATGGGAGTCTCCATGAAGTTAAAGCCATAGTCTAATATCTGATTTTGAATCCATAGCAGTTGAGCACAAGAGCTAGTAGCAGCAATGTATTCAACCTCAGTAGTAGATGTAGAGACACATGACTGCTTCTTACATTGCCAGGAGATGATCCTTCCACCAAGAAATTGACATCCTCCTGATATGGATTTCTTGTTGATGTAACAGCCTTTATAATCACTGTTAGTGTAACCATGAAGGTTGAAGACTTTGTTCTTAGTATACCAAAGGCCCAGTTTGGGGGCTCCTTTAAGATATCTAAGTATTCCCTTGAGAGCAATTAGATGGGACACCTTGGGAGCAACTTGATATCTTGCACATAAGCATGTAGCAAACATGATTGTCTGGGTGTGAGAATGATATTCTCTATTGTTATGAATCAATAAGGACCGAATATGATGATTGAGTCAATGATTGTAAGGCGGAATCAAACAATCATAGAACATTGAACGCATGATATACTCATAAATGCTCTTTGTATTGATTAAGGTGAATGGTTACAATAAATGCTAAGGTTTAAGCAATCTACAGTAACAATACACCTTATGAGCATAAGATGAAACAAAATATTCTGATTGTCTAATGTCTATTCTCTATCACCTCACATATGAGGATTTCTATTCTATTTATAGGTTGACAGGAAGCCTTCATAAAAGACTAAGTTACCCCTCTACTATAATCTAATCTAAGTACAAAAAGTCTTCATCAGCATTTGTTGTTGTTCATCCGCATTAACTAATGCGGATGTGTTGATCTTCATCAGCATTTGTTTTTCTTCTATCGCATTAGTGTTTGGTCATCAACATTGAAAAATGCGGATGAACAAACACTTGGCGCATTTGTTGCTATGCATCCGTATTAACTAATGCGGATGTACAATTCCTTGTCAGCATTTGTCAGCTGTCCACATTTATTAATGCGGAAGAACAAACACTTGTCAGCATTTGTTCTTTGGTCATCCGCACGCGGATAGCCGTCACTTGGTCTTCTTTTGTTGATGCAAATTCTTCATCCGCATTGGTTCTTGGACTTGGGGAGATTTCCAGCAGAACAACTATCATCCATTACTTGAATTGGCATGCATGATCCTTTCATGGTCCAACAATACTCCCCCTAAGGATTATACAGCCTAGGAACTTCAAGGGTTTGATGGTGGATGAGGTTGTGATGATTCTGCTGGGTCTTGAGCAGTAGGAGGAGATGAAGCTGGAACTGGGTCTATGTATGAAGGATCTAACATGGCTTTGATCATGTTGGAGAAGTGTCTTGCATCAGTCAACTTTTCTCTGCTCAATACATGGATCTTCTTTTGGCTCATAGTGTCAATGGCTTCAATGGGCAACTTTTTCAATAAGATAGGCTCCTAGAAGGACACAGTTGACAACCCATCTCTATGAATCAGTAGAGATCCATCCACATCTACCTCCAGCTTCACAATATTCCCAAATTGCAAAAGAGTCTTCTTCTTCCTCCTCTACTCTCTCTTGTTTATGATTCTGTCATAGGCCATCTTCAGGAAAGGAAGGAAAGGACTGTACAAAATGATCAAAATTTTAATTACTCCCCCTAAAGTTTATATCCATAAGAGATAGAAACTTTTAAGATTTGAAAATTTTGAATAGAAATTCTTTTTGTGATTTTTGCTTTCTTATCTGGACAAGAAGTTAAGATATAAATTTCTTTGGGATCATATCAATCTTACCTTTCACAAGTGCAAGCAGTTGTTAGTAAAACAAACATGTTAATAAACATATTGATTGAAGGTATATTTATCCTCTTAAACTCATACTTGGTTAATATTTTTATGCAAATGATCTTATCATGTTTTGAGTTGATTGGGTATTCAACATGTACCTCACACTTAAAAGCATGGCAGGTCAACCATCTGCATGCAATGTATGGTAGAACTTTTAACATCTTACTTAACCAGGTTACTTAAAATATGAAATCTCATTTTGCTTGATCCTCGTTATGATTCTTTTGTTTTGATCCTTTTATCAGTTTGATCCACGTTGGGATTCTTTTAACTTCACTTTGGAAGGTGATCTCTTAGGATTCTTTTGTTTCATTCACTTGGAATGTATTTTATCCTTTTGTTTCATCCAAGTTGGATGTGTTCCTTATTGGGAATATTGATGAATCATGATATCAGCACTATGTGGTTGTTTCTCCAGATATTTGCTCAACAAAACAGAAGAGAAACTGATGTAAGTAAAAGAGATTCATATGATATCATTGCCTGGTGTGTTTAGGTTGCTACACACACATATTTGGATAAGCCAATACTTACACACACTATGAGATGAAAGCTGCACAGTTGAATATAAGCTTTAGTTCATCACTGCATGTGTTTTCTTTTCCATGTTTAGCCTACCCGCATATCAGATAAGTCATGTCAGTCAGAGATTTATAAGTAAGCACAGTGAATGATATAACGACTGTAATTATATCATTTCCCAGTTATATAAACCATATACTTCTTCTTTCAATTTCTTTTTGTATTTTCAAAATATTTGAATGTTTTGTTGATTTTGATTTTTAATCAAGATTAATCATGCCTATTGATTGAACTAGGAATTCAAATCTAGTTGGATCAAATGCCTTAGTGAATAAATCAGCTAATTGATTATCAGTGTGAACCTGTATCAATTTGATTAACCCTTTTTCAGCACAATCTCTCAAAAAATGATATCTAATTTCAATGTGTTTTGTTTTTGAGTGTTGCACTGGATTATTTGTTATGAACATAACTTCTGTGTTGTCAATGTGAATTGGAGTGTAGAAAAAGTTAAAACCATAATCAAGCATCTGATTTTGAATCCAGAGTACTTGAGAACAACATGATGATACTGCTATATACTCAGCTTCTGCTGTTGAGACAAATACATTTATCTGCTTCTTGCACTGCCAGGAGACCAGTCTGGGACCAAGAAATTGACAACCACCAGAAGTGGACTTTCTGTTGAAATTGCATCCCCCATAATCATTGTTAGTACATTCATAGAGATTGAAGTCTCCTTCCTTTGGATACCATAATCCAGGAGCAGGCTTGCCCTTAAGATATCTTAATATCCTTTTGACTGCATTCACATGGGATTCCTTAGGATCTGCTTGATATCTGGCACACACACAAACACCAAACATAATGTCAGGCCTATTGGCTGTTAGATACATAAGTGAACCTATCATAGAATGATAGTGAGTCTGATCCACTGGTTTTCCTTCAAGATCTGAACCAATCTTCACTTTAGTGTCAACAGGAGTTCTGATGGACTGACAATCAGTAAACTTGAACTTCTTCAACATTGTTTCCATATATTTTGATTGATTGATAAAGATTCCATCTGCTGTCTGTTGGACTTGCACTCCTAGAAAGAATGTGAGTTCCCCCATAGCATTAATTTGAAATTTTGAATGCATGAGGTCTTCAAAGTCTTTGCAGAGTAACTTGTTTGTCAAGCCAAAGATGATATCATCCACATATATCTGAACCAACAACATGTCTTTTCCTTTTCTCTTTCTGAAGAGAGTCTGATCAATCTTTCCTCTTTCATATCTGTTTTCAAGAAAAAAACATGATAGAGTCTCGTACCACTTTCTTGGAGCTTGATGGAGACCATACAAGGCTTTGTCAAGCTTGTATACCCTGTGTGGAAAATCTGGGTCTTCAAATCCAGGAGGTTGACTCACATAGACTTCTTCATCAATCTTTCCATATAGAAAAGCACATTTCACATCCATTTGATAAACAGTGAATTTCATGGATGCTGAATATGCTAGAAAGAGTCTTATTGCTTCTAGTCTGGCCGCAGGAGCAAACACTTCATCATAATCAATTCCTTCTTCTTGCGTATACCCCTGAGCCACTTGTCTTGCTTTATTTCTAATGACGATTCCACTATCATCAGTTTTATTCCAGTATAGCCACCTGGTACCGATAGGGTATTGTCCTTCGGGAAGATCTACCAGTTGCCATACTTCTTGTTTCTTGAATTGTAGCAACTCTTCCTACATTACCCCAATCCAACTATTGTCTTAAAGAGCCTCTTTGATATTTTTGGGTACTGTTTGACAAAGATAGAAAGAGAACAAACAGATGTTTGCTATGCTTGATTTGCTTTTTATCACTCGTTTATTAAGTTCACCAATGATGCTGTCTACTGGATGATTCTTGTGTATTCTGGTGGTTGGAATTGAGTCACCGGCAATGGTTACATCAAGATTGGAGACATTCAGATCACCTTTGTGAGACGTAACTTCATCGTGTACTATAGGGGAGTTGTGAAAATAATCAAAGACTGTTCCAGTTCTTGCTTCAGCATCAACAGCACTTTGATTACTTCTATCATTTGAAGTTCTTTCTGTTTCAACTGGAGGTGTAGCATGATCTTTGGTTCTGACTTCAGTGGATGGTTCTTCTGAAGGAGATGGTATTATGCTAGGACCATCCTCAGTTGAAACACTTTGATTTTGAAATGATTGTCTGGCAGGATCAGCTTGCAGTGGGACATCTTCATTAAGTTGCTTAGTAGAAGTTGGAGGAATCATTGGAAAGTCATTCCTTCTTTCTACTAATGATAAAGATTTAGCTGATTGTAGGTTTCCTACGTCAGACAAGTGAAATTGATTAAAAGATTTTTTAAATGAATCAATACCAAACAACCAGTCAGGACCATTTGTTGATTTGGGAAATGAATGTTCCATAATTTGAACATTTGTTGATTCATCAATTATGTTTAATCTAGGATTAAACACTCTACAAACCTTTGAGACAGAAGAATAACCTACAAAGAATCCTTCATCAGACTTGGATGAAAACTTTCCCAAATAGTCTCGGGTGTTTAATATTGAGACAGGACAACCAAATGACTTGAAAAATCCAATAATTGGTTTTCTTGGAAAGATAAGTTCATAAGGAGTCTTGTTGTTTTTTTTATAATAAAAGTTCTATTTTGTAGAAAGCATGATGTGTTAACAGCTTCTGCCCAAAAGGTAATTGGCAGTTTAGCATCGGTTAGCATGGTTCGTGCTGCTTCAATTAGTGTTCTATTTTGCCTTTTAGCTACCCTATTTTGTTGAGGAGTTGTAGCTGCACTAAATTGATGAGTGATGCCTTTGGTTGTACAAAATGAACTCATATCTTCATTCTTAAATTCTGTCCCATTATCACTTCTAATTGTTTTAACTTTATAATCAAGTTGGTTTTCAATTTTTATGATAAAATCTTTTATTAGTTGGTACGCTTCATTTTTATGAAGTAGGAAGAAGATCCATGTAAATCTGGAAAAGTCATCTATGATCACCAAACAATACTGTTTCTTTCCAATACTAATAACATGAGCTGGTCCAAAAAGATCCATATGAAGTAGCTTCAATGGAGAATCGTTTGTGTTCACCAGTTTTGGCTTGTGGGAAGACTTATGTTGTTTTCCTTTGAGACACGTTGAACAGTGATCAATAAAGTGAAATTCTTTTTGGGGTAAACCAATGACATGATTTTCCTTAACCAATCTGTTCATGTTTTTAAAATTGGTGTGTCCCAAACATCTGTGCCAAAGCTGTGACTCATCAAAAGATGCTTTTGACAGAAGACATGTTTCTTCTTTTTCTAAAGCAAAATTGAGGTTTAAGACATAGGTGTTATTCTTCCTCGGGGTCTTCAAGGCAACCCATTCTTCAGGAATTTGGATTCCTGGTTTCAGAATGTAGCAATGAGTGTCAGTGAAGTGAGTTGAATATTTCTTGTCACAGATCTGAGACACGCTGAGCAGATTGAAATTTAGTTGTTCACAGTAGTTCACTCTCTCAAAGCTCAACATCCTATTTATCACAGATCCTTCACCAGTGATTTTACCACCTTGTGAATCTCCACCAAATGTCACACTAGTTCCTTGAATATGCTTGAAATCATTAAGGTGGGAACGATCTCCAGTCATTTGTCAGGAACACCCACTGTCCATGTACCATAAGTTATTGGACTTGTATGAATGACCCTGCAAGCACAAAAAGAACTAATTAGAATGTGGAACCCAAGCCATGATGGTCTTGGGTTTCCCGTTCCTATCCATGATAGTAACTTGTCGGTACTTTCCTCTAAACTGTGACTTGGGGGATGGGGTTATGGTTGATTTCTGTTTATATCTTAGTTGGTTCATCATATCAACATCAACTGAATAGTCAGAAGAGTACTCAAACCTTTGATCCCTATTTCTTTTCAAAAACTGGACACGTTTTTTATTGTCAAACTTCGTTTTTGAATTATGAAAATCACGAGTTTGTCTGAAGTTTTGATTTATATTGCTTTGAACTCTCTTTAACTCTTTCAGATTACCGAAATCATCATCAGAACTGGAAGTCTTGAATTGTTTATGATGAAAATGACTGTTGATTTTGGGTTTCACAGATATGATTGGTGAGATGGGCTTGCTTTGAGGAATTCTCAAGCCATTTTGTTTGAAGAAACAATCAGATGTGTTGTGGTTGGTCATATCACAAATAGAACAATATTTGTTAAAATCTGCAATTTTTGGTGGAATGATTCTTCATGTCACAGATTGAGCAACATTGATTGAAATAGCACTTATCTGTTCTATGATTTGACATTTCACACACGTCATAATACATGTGTTTGTTTCTTGACAGTGATCCTGGTGTTGAGGCCTCAGTAGCTTTACCATTTTTGGACTGAGCCTCAATCTTTGATTTTGGTGAGGAAGCATGATCAACCCTTTTAGTAGTTTGTTTCACAACACTATTAGTTTTGATTTTCTTAGGCTGATTTTTCTTTCTTAAACTTTTCCTGTCTTACTTTTTTTGTTTGTTTACATGATCTTTATTGAAAATATCAAAACCAGCCCCTTGCTTTGGTTTTGATGATTGAGGATCTGATTTGATCTTTGTTTTTCAAACCAGTGAGATTTTGCTTTTGATTTTTAGTGAAACGTTATCTGATTTGATTGAATTGTTTGGAGATTTGATCTCACAATCAGATCCGCTTTCAGCAGATAGTTTCACAGAATCATCTGTTAACTTCTTTTCTTTGAAAATTGCACGAACAAATTTCACAAAAGGCACTATGGCTTTAACAGGACTTCTTGGTTTAATGACATCCACTGTCTTGTCTGAGTACTCTTTGATTTTGATAGGATGACCTAACTTAATTTTCTCCTCATTTGTTTTAATATAAAGACTTGGTTTATTTTGAGGATTAGTGATTTGAGTTACTATTGATTTAGGTTCAATAGTTTTAGGTTCAATTTTATCAGTCAGAGAGACAAAGTCAGGCATGATAGTGTAATTGTCATTATATGGTAGGGGACATGAATTGTATCCAATCCCAGTCATATCATTATGCTCCTTCTGTGAATCAAGCATCTCTTGCAGCTTAGCTGGAGACAGTTGAAACTTTTCAAGTTTCACTCAGTAACTGATTGCTCAGCTTTGGATTAGGCTAGCTTTTTAGTTAATTTTTCATTTTCAGCTGCAAGATTGTACTTTTCTCCATGCAGTTTTTCTATATCGGAGATGAGAGATTTGATTTTTATTTTAAAGCATTTGATTTCTCTTTTATACATCCCATATTTTACTTTTTCTTCTTTGATTTTAGCTGCCAATTTGTGATTGTGCTCATGGTAACCCTTTAGTTCAGCAACACATTTATCACTACACAGATTAGATTTTACCTCAGATGGCATTGGAGTTAGGCCATTGTGATGTGAGCCATGAGAGCATGATTTTGAAATTAAGGCTTCACTTCCTCAGCATATAAGCTCTAGTCACATACTCCATCTTGTCTGATGATAAGAGCATTTGAGGTAGATTGGTTGGTTCCATGAGCTTGATTTGCCAGTTATGGCTGACTCTTTTATGGATGTTGATGTTATTGTTGGTGATGATACTGCTGTTGATGATTGTTGGATTGATAGCTTGAGTTTGGTTGTGAGGTTGATTGGCCCTGTGAATTCCTTTGGAAACTATTATTGTTTCTTCTAGGAGCATTACATTCTTTTGAAAAATGGCCAGTCATACCACAATTGAAGCATTTGACTTTGGATTTGTCATATCCAAGTTTGTGTTTTCATTCAAACTAAGTGCAGGACCGGGTGAAGGGGTTAGCACTTTTACAACACAACAACACAATGAGGAGAGTGTATTAGAACACTTAACAGATCAAATGGAGAACCGGTTATGATGATGCTAAGAACACAAAAGTAAACTCAGAAAGAAAGAACAAGATAACAACACTAGTGGTTGGTTTTCAAGGATGTTGTATATTGCTTCTCAAATTCAAGTTACAAGTATTCAGCATTGCATCCATTACAAGTCTTTGAGATACTATATAATACAACCTACAGACGGCCATACTTTGAAGGCCAGCTGGATACATGAATTAGACAACACAATC
>BJCO01777086.1:0-10617 GCA_018326465.1 Flaveria floridana | reverse complement strand
TTTGATTTATATTTTGATTATGTCATGATTTCATTATATTGAATGTGTTGCACATGTATGAACTAACTATATAGGTTTGATGTTGTTTGATAGTTCATGCTAATGGCCCATGCTAATGGGCCATAAGCATGAATTCATCATGCTTATGGACCAGTCGCACGGCTGAACCAGGAGACTGGATCAGTCGTATGATTGGAACATAAGACTGACTCAGTCGCACGACTGAACCTTCAGTCGTGCGTATGACTCAGTCGCATGATTCGCACGAATGAAAACTCCAAACCTATAAATACCATTTAATTCATGGAAAAACGTAACAATTGATAACACTTCGATTACCTACGTACCCTAGCCGTCCAGAGCGTCCTGGTTCATTATTCCAACTTCATAGTTCGTTCTTGATCGATTTCTACTCAATTCTTAACGTATTGTCTATTCTAATATCGATCATAGTAACGTTCTCACTGATTAGATCGCCAATCAAACAGGATTGTGCACTATTTGATCTAGTTTCATGCATTATTAGTTAGTACTCCGTACGTACACGGTCCTAACAAATCATATAATTTAGAGGATTGTGAGATCGCATAGGCTATTAGAGATCTCTGTAGCTAACGGATGAAGTCTCGAAAACTGTTTGCTTTGGGATGAGTGTCATCTAGCAGAGTGTGACAACCGGCCTCAAGGTCACTATTCTAACCCTAACTTACTTGCATGATCACCCGTCTTCTGTGAAAGGATCTCAGCCTCTAGTTTGATCAATTAGGTTGGATTTGCAGCCGAATTAGCGCACGAATTAAGCAAACTACAACAAGAACACACGAGATTTAGCAATGTAATAGTAAGTTATAGAGAGAGAGAGAAATTCTGCAAAAAGGTGTATTCCATTGATCACACGCTTTTGCAAGGATTACAATTAGGTCATCTTCCTTTTATAGGAAGAATGACGCCAGCTGATGTCATTTGATAGTAACATCAGACCGTTATTACAACAAACTACTGAAACTAACTAAACTACTAAAGATGTCAAACAGCTGACATCTTCTTACAAAAATACTAAGTGTTAAAACTATTACAACTACTGAAAAGAAACTACTAATAACTACAACGTCTGAAGAACATGCTCTTCAGACGTTTTACAAACTACTGAAAAACAAACTACAACTACTAATAAGAAAGTGCTAAAAGGTAAACCATCACAACAACTGAAGAATACTTCTTCAGCTGTTGTGACAAACTTTGAAGGCTTCAGCACTTGTCTTCAGACTTTAACTTCAGATATTTCATCAGCTAATGACTTGAGTTGTTGTCATCAGCTGATGTCTTCAGTCTTTGTCTTCAGTCTTTGTGCTTCAGCTGCTGGTCTTCAGTACTTTGATCTTCAGCTGATGTTCTTTAGTACTTTAGTCTTCAATAGATGAAGTCTTCAGCACTTTAGTCTTCAGCTGATGGTCTTCAGCACTTTAGTCTTCAGCTGATGATCTTTAGTCTTTGTCATCATCAACTGTTGAGGTCTTCAGCAGTTGTTGTGATGTCTTGTGGGACTTAAAGGTTTTTCTGATCTGGCTCATTGGTTCTTTTGGTCCAACACGGATAATGACTCATTGGTCATCTTTCTTGCATCGAAGAACCCATTTCGTTCTAATAACATTGGTCCCCTTTGGCCTGTCCACTAGTATCCAAACGCCTTGCTTCTTAAACTATAGAAGTTCTTCTTGCATCGGATTAACCCATGCCTCATCTTTCAAGGCATCACTTACATCCCCAATGATGTTTTCCTGGGGATGATTTATACTGATCCTGGTCACAGGTGTTATGGGAACAACCACTTCATTTTCCAAGTTTGTGATCACTGGTTCATCATCTGTGACTGTTTGTTGTCTAGCATTAGAGGATTCAAGCGAATCATTTTCAACTAAGGTTGTACTATCACTTGGGCTATCGTGCTCCACATTTGCTGCTTCCTCATCGTCTGAGGAGTGATCGCTTACTTCTAGATCTGTCCCTGAGTACCCAGAAGTACCAGTAACTAGAGCTATAGTGTTGGAGTTTAGATTTGAAGTGTTTAGAACGTCATACCTCATTTGAGCAGCAATCTCATCATCAGAATATTCAGGCGGAAGATTGAATGATTAGAAGAATCCATCAGAATCAAAGAATAATGATGGACCTTTCCCAGCAAGAGGGGTGGTGTATCATTGACCGTCTACATTGCACCACACTTCAACTTGACCAGTCGAGTTGTGATACACCCGTTTTTCAGGTATATTGTATCCAAGAAAAACGCCTTCATCTGCTTTTTCATTAAACTTTCATGTCTGAGTTTTCTTCAGCAACATACAAGGGGCTCCAAACAGTTCGAGATACTTTAGATTCGGTTTACATGGTTGAAGTAACTCATAGCAGGTTTTTCCATGACGCTTGAACACCAAAACTCAAATGAGAGTGTAGCATGCATTGGCAACAGCTTCATTCCAGAATTGAATATGTAGTTTTAAATCTACCAACATTGTCCTTGCAGTTCAATCAAGCTTCAATTTTTGCGTTCAGCAACCCCATTCATCTGTGGAGTATAAGCAGAAAAGAATTGATGAACAACCCCCTTCTCTTTGCAAAAGGCATCCATCCACTAATTCTTTAATTTTGTGCCATTGTCTGAATGAATCTTCCTAACTTTCAACTTATACAGAGACTCCAGTGTAGTGACTAATACCTTAAATGAGTCAAATATCTCTGATTTAGACTTAAGAAACATTACCCATGAGAATCTTGAATAATCATCTGTGACCACAAAACAGTACTAGTCTCCGGCTATGCTTCTAGTACTGACCGGTCCAAATAGGTCCATGTACATGAGCTCCAGTGGTATGTTAATTGAATGTACTTTCTTTGATTTATGAGATTTCTTGGTTTGTTTCCGTTTCTTGAATGATATGTAGAAATCTGGAAGCTGAAAATTTTTAACTGTAACTCCTTCAACCAGATTATTTTGAACCAAGTGATTCATCTTCTGTGGATTGATATGTCCCATTCTCCTATGCTAAGAGATGGACTCTTTCTCTTTAGATTTTGATAAGAAACACTATGTAGCTGACTCCATTGTAGAAGCTCTTGACATGTCCAAGACATATAGATTGTTATATCTTGAAGATGACATTAAGATTTATTTCTCAGGGATAAAATATTCCTTCTTCAGAATGTAGCAGTTCTTATCATAGAACATCACTTTAAATCCCTTATCGCAGATTTCAGAAACGGAAAGTAAGTTGTTCTCCAGTTGTTGAACATAATTTACTTTATCAAAATTCACCTTCCAGTTTCCTAGTTCACCTTGAGCTATGAGGTAGCCTCCTTTATTTTCATCAAAAGATACATGCCCCCTTTGATTTGCTTGACATTTAAAAGGAGGGACGAATTCCCGGTCATGTGCTTGGATGCCCAACTACTAATAATCCAGGTATTAGTGATAGCACTGTAGCGGACAACCTGCATAAAAATAGAAATGATTAGTTTAGGTGTGGGACCCAAGCCTTTACAGGCTTTGGTTTCCTAGAGGCATCACACAAAACAAACTCTACCCTATGTCCTTTTAAAGATGGAGAGACAACATGCTTCATATTATCCTCACTTTTAGTCACACCTGACGATTTGGCTTTTGACATACCAGTTTTACGTAAGGAGTGTTTGTGATAATCAGGCGATTGGTTTATTGTTTGAATCCATGGTTTGCTTTCATCAACTTGTTTTACCTCAGTCATCACAGCTTTTCCAGTGGCTTGTCTGTGTTGTCCGTGGTGTTTTAGAGGGGTATTTGATCTTGATTTAGTAAACCTTGGTTTATTATCTTGAAAAAGTTCAACCTTTCATCTTGGTGTCTGATAGTAGGGACAATTTGGAGATATATGTCCTCATTTTCCACATCTAAAGCAGAATCTCCATTCTATAGGACTGGGTGATCTTTTGTGTGATTGGGAGTATGGTCTAGGATTGATCTCATTTTTTTCAACCTTAGGTTTCTCAATCTCTTTGACAAACTAAATTTGTTTGACATTTTGATTACAATTGCCTTTCTTTTTGTTGAGATTTTGATGATGAACAGTTTTAGACTGAATTGATTTTGAAATGTTAGGTTTTGAAATAGAAACTTTTGAACCCAACCCAAGAGTAGCATTGTCATCCTCTTCAACCCAATCTTCAATTTTAGTCCCATCTTTTGTATCAGATGTAGTTGTTTTCTGGTCTGTTACCGGTGGCACATGTTTAATTGTGGTATCCGGATCACTGATTAGAGGTGTTATCACCACATGATCTTTTATTGGGTTATTATTTACGGGTCGACATTTGGTGTTTAAAAGGATCGCATGCGGTGGTGGCACAACCTAATAACCAATCCCTTCCCCCCATTCCTTTCTTTAACCAAATTCTTAACAATATGAGAGGAACTAGCAAGACTATGAAGTTTCTGGTTTAAAGACTCAATTTCAACTTGAAGAATTTCCTTTTCTTTCTTGGTTTCCTCTATTGTTGTTAGATAGAATTTAATATCATTTGCTTGATTAAAGGCAACAAACTCAGTTTCCCTAAGTTGCTTTCCTAACAATTCAATCTTTTCTTTAAAACTGCTCTTATTTTGTTTTAACACCTTGTTAGCTTCAGTGCAAAATTTTAATTAATTTACTAAACTACCATTGTGATCTAACAGTCTAGAAAATTTTAAATCTATGCTTTCACGAAATTTATCACATTCTACACAGGAATGTTTATTAAAAAGTTCATCTTTAGATTCTACCTGTGATGGGTGCCGCAGGTGTCAGCCATGAAAGCAACTTGAGTTTCCTCGTTAGTTTGAGATTCTGTGCTCGCAGCAGCCAGTTCGTCTTCAATCAATTGTTCAACTGCATCTATAGCTTCCTCGGTGTCTGAATTGGCATTATCAGCTATGTTATCTCCTTCACTTGCTGAATCACCGTTAAGATCTTTCACCAACACCACATTAGCTTCTCCACCAGAGATAAATTGAAATCTCCAGTCCTGTCCTTCATCTCCTTAAGTAACCATAGCTTTGGAATCTTGGCTGGATGAAGTCACGTTCTTTTCTTTGTCCGGATGGTTGTTTGATGTGAAAGGATTACCATTTGCATACTTCTTTGGTTTCACACACTCTTGTTTGAAGTGTCCCTTTTCACCACTGTATAGCATGTGACTTTTGTTTTATCAAAACCAAAGGCTGTGTCTTTAGTAGCAATCAGGTTTTGACCAGTCTTTTTCACAAACTTCTTAGCTTTTCTAACTACACTAGCCAGGGCCCACATTATATCCATTCTTTCCAATTCAGCCTTTTCAACCTGTTCATCATCTTCATCAGCAAGATGACAATTTCCAACTTTTCCAGCAACTAAACCATCATAAGAGTGCACAACAGCAGCAAGAAGATCCATGTGTTCCTTGGCTACTTCAACAGTAACATTTCCTAGATTCTCAGTCTTTAGCTTTGTTGTATTTGCTTCTGGGATATTGTACTGAGCACCCAATGATCCTGACATTTCACTTCCACATGACCCACTCTGAGAATTTCCAGATATGTTGGATACGAACGCTGTTTGAAGAGGTGCTCCTGATGAAGTAGGTGTGGGAACAATGTTATAAAGTGATAGATTCCGCGTATATGACCCTTTCTTTGACTTGTATTTTAGCCTTAGTTCCTCTTCCCTTAGCTTCAAGATAAAATTATTGATTTATAGAGTGGCTAAAGTATCATTCTGTCTCAGATTAGAAACAAAGGGATCCCATTTATCCGGCAATCCATCAGCAAAGCTTGCAACTTTATCTTCCATTAATGTAGTTACCCTATGTGTATGCAACTCACTCATCAGATGATAAAATCTGTCTATAATGTCATCCAAGCATTCATTTCCAATGGATGAGAAGTTGTCAAATACATTCTTTATGGCTTTGTCCTTCAGTGCCTTTAACATGGCATTACCATCGTATCGCTTTTCCAAAGCAGACCACAATTTCATGGACTGTTTATGTTCTGAAAATTTATGGAAAATATCTTTAGGAATCGACTATGTTAGTAAGGCATAAGCTTTCTTCTCGACATTGTGAGCAACCTTTAGAACTTCATTCATCCCACGCAAAGTCAGCTTAACACCATTAGCTCCAACCGGTGTAGAATAACCAGTTTCAATGGCAATCCACAAGTTTGGGTCTATACCATTAAGATAAATCTCAAACCGTTGTTTACGTTGTGGGTATTCATCCAAAGACAAAAGTTTTGGAGGTTTGTTGTGATTTCCAATTTCATTTTCCAGCAGTAATATGGTTTGGATTCGTGAGTCCTTTCCAGCAGTAAACGCGGTGTTCTAATCATCCATTTTATCAAAACTTGAGAAACCTTATGTGACTGAATCAATCGTGCGACTGAGAATGAGAATGAGTTTAATCGTACGAATGGAGAGTGTGCATGGATTTAATCGTACGATTCAAGTCAATCGTGCGATTAAGTAAATGACTGAGTCAATCATGCGATTTAATTGTACGATTAGGTGTTAGAGCTCTTTAGAAAGTTCAAATCTGAGAGTTCGAGGTTGAAGTAGCTAAGGTGAGTTTCTAGACCCCGGATTTGCATGTTTTTAAACTTCTTTGGGGCTGAAAATGCATGTAAAAGTACTTTATAATTTCTATTTATGTTACCCGTATGCATAAATGTATGAATGTTAGTGTTTTCAGATTGTCTATGTTATAATGATGCTTAGAAGGTTAAAAATAAGTTAAGAACATGTTGGGATAGTGATTGGGACTGAAAAATATGTTAGAAACATATGAAAGGGTGTTTATGCACCATAACAGGGCCCATGTGCCTGAAAAATAGGCTTAGAAGTCTAAGTATGAGATAATGCGCCCAAACAGTAGCTCATGCGCCAAAGTGTTTAAATGGTTAAGTGTAGGCTCATGCGCCTACATAGTTGAGAAAAGCCCAAACAAGGCTGATGCGCCTAAATATTGTCCATGCGCCCAACACTTAAATTTTTCTGAAATTTTGTGGAAAAATAGAATTTTAGGGTTTGACCCTAGTTTGAGTTATGGCTTGTTTTGGACTATCCTAAGCATGAATAAGTGAGGGTTTATGAATAGAATATGCATGATGTTATGATTAATGTATGATATGCATATGTATATGAGCTGTTATCTTTTATTGGTTTTCAATATACCTTAAGTATTATGTTATTACTTTACGTAGTACAACGAATGTATGAATGAATGTAAAGTATAACGTAATGAAGAGAAAGATAACAAAGATGAAAAGTGAAACGTAATGAAAGAAAGAAAAGGCTTGCAAGCAGATTTAAAGGAGGATCACTACTTTTTGAGAGTTGTTAGCTCAACTGTGTGTTTTATAACGTGCGATTTTAACCCGTAAGGGTTCACACACAGGGGGATCAGTCTAGGTGACTGAACCCATAGTACGAAACGGGATCCTTGTTATTCAATCCTGGGCTTTATGCCAAGTTATGATACGGCTTTGTGCCAGTTAGAAATGGGGCTTTGTGCCTAGAATGGTGGCTTCGGGCCACGGGCTTCATGCCAATTAGTAAAGGAGTTTTGTGCTTGGAATGGCGGTTTCAGTCCGCGATGGGGGAAAGCCCTGACAGGATCTAGAATTAGTACGAAACGAGCGAGATAATAAAGTACGAAACGAACGTAATGATAAAGTACAAAAAGAACGTTAACGAAAGATAGTGATAAAGTACGAGAAAAACGTTAACGAAAGATAAGGGTAAAGTACGAAACGAGCGATAACAAATTGAATAATAAAGTATGAAACGAACGAACACGTGCGATAACGAATGAACATGTGTGAAAGTAAAGAAAGTGTTTTATGGAAAAGAGTATTCTTAGGACCATGTACAGACGGAGTACTAACAGATTCAACATATAACCATATCAAATAGTATGGAATCCTATTTGATGGGTGATCCAATTAGTGAGAACGAAAAACCCGAATCAATCTAATAATAGAACAACGTTAAGAATGATTAGAAAACTATCCTGGACGAACTTTGAACTTGGATGGACGAGATAGAACTCTCTGGACGGCTAGGGTATGAAAGAATTCGAAGTGTTATGTTTTTCCATGAATTATGTGGTATCTATAGATTTCTATATACAGTCATACGACAAAGCCATTAACATGGTTCAGTCGTGGGACTAAGCCATACTATTTGTTCATGCGCACGATTGAACCATACACTTGGTCCAATCGTGCGACTGAGCCAGTCTCATGACTCAGTCTTGCGACTAACCCAATCACCTGGTTCAGTCGTGCGACTGGTCCATACGCATGGTCCATTACGACAAATAACCATAAGACTAAGTCAAATACATTCCTGAATCATTATTAACTCAGAACTGTGACTGACTATTACAAACCCATGTATAATAATCATTCAAGCGTGTAATTTTAAATTATATAAGAATAAAATACATTCAATAGCAAATATGCGTTCAACCACATATCATAGTACCAAAACATCCATGTATTACACATATGTAAGATTGAAAGACATAAACATTAAAGTACAATGAACTAGGGACATTATGTATCAACAAGTAGTTTTACGTATGAAACGTATAAAGTATTTTGATACTTATAAAACTAGAACTCACTCAGTAACACTGACTTTTATGCATTTTTAGTTGGTAGGTAAAAGTTGCTGAGGATGGCACGCAGGGAGGCTACTTGGCAAGGCAAGACTGGCATCCATTCACGCATGTTATTATTGTTGTTTTGTAAAATGCAATCAGTGAAAGATTCTTTTATAGTTGAACAGTGTTGTATTGCATAACAACAGTAATTATTAATAAAATGAATGGTCTTTGTTAATGATTTCCGGTGTGATATTTCATGAAATGTATAAAAATATGTATGTTTAGTGCTATGAATGACCAACAGTGAGGTGCCCGGGAACAGGGCCTTACAAGTTGGTATCAGAGCCAAAGTTTCAGTAAATTAGGTAAAATATTTTCAAAACCTAATCATAAACTGAGAATGGGACTAAAGGAAAGGGATGTCGGCGTGAGTAGCTACGTGCCATCAGGTATTTCTTTTTTTGAAGTTAATTGAAGTTATGTGTGTGTGCGATGTAGTCAGGATAGGAAATGCTTGGGTTATGAAGAGTAAAGTAAGTGGCTAATCACAGCTAGCCAATTTAACTAGCAACTTACTATACTTAACATAAACTGAGCTATTCCTTGAATGACTGTGTTAGTGTTTGAATCTTATAGTGATTAGAGAATAGCTGGAGGTAGATCATCTAAGGCCTCTAGGGGTGGAGTACAGGGAGGACGTGGTGTTGAACCGCCTGTCACAAGGCACAAGACTAAGACGACTGAGAGGGCCAGTGAGGAGCCCGAGATGCATCACCAGGAAGGTGGTGATGAAAGTGCAAACTTAAGGGCCTCGGTGAAAGAGGCGGTGGTAGAGAAATTGCATCAAGTCATGCAGACGATACTACCGTCTTTAGTTACTGAAGTGACTAAAGCTGTAAGGGAGGATGAGAAGATCCCGATGTCATCTCAGGTATGTTTCTAGTAAACCAAACTTGTGCCTCTGTGTTATTTAATTCTGGTGCTAGTAGGAGTTTTATTTCTACTGCCTTCTATGCTAAGTTGCATGTTAGTAGAAGAAGTATTGGCGAACCTTATGACGTAGAAACTACTATTGGTAAGTCCACTAGAATTACTAATGTGATAGAGGACTGTGTCATATAATTAGAAGGTCATAGGTTTTCTACTAAGTTACATGTGATGCCCCTAGGCGGATTTGATGTAGTACTAGGGATGGATTGGTTAGCCACCAATGAAGCAAGCATCGTGTGTCAAAAGAAGATGATTCTGTTAGGTTTGTTGGACCATTATCAAAGTTGTTTAACCATTTAAACATGAAAACGCAGCGGATTAAAGCCTTAATATTATGATTCATAATCTGAAAATTAAGGTTAATAACTTAACATCAACAAACCCAAGAACATAAGGATCATTTATATGTGTTTAAGATAGCTATCAAGAAGAAGAAACAACCAAAACAACACTTACAAAACACGTTTTGTAGAGCTGCAGAAAATCAAGTTTTGGATGAAGATGGAGCTGCTCTTGAATGACCAAAACCCCAAGGTAGATGTCCTCAAGCTTGCATACCCACAAGTGTGAAGCAAACACCTCTTTTGCTAGGATTTGTCACCAAAATCGCGCAAGATAATAGCTGCAGAAACCCTTTTCTTTCAGCTATGTTCTTCTTCAAAGATGAGAGAAAAAACCCTTTCTTGCATGTATGAGAGAGAGAGTTCAAGTGTGTGATGAGAACTAATCAATAGTGTGTTGTTCCAAGGTTACAAAAGACCAAAAGAACCCTTATTAGGGGCGGCCGAAATTGCTTTTAAAATGGGTTTCTCAGCCATTTTAAAACACCTAATTATTTTTTAACTAGTTCCTTAATAAGTTGTATAATTAACCTTTTAATTATAAAACTTATACACACTTTTATTATTTGATGTTATTTAACCTACTTAAATAACATTACAAATAATTTCCATGAACAAAATATCCTTATAAGTT
>BJCO01777063.1:0-12739 GCA_018326465.1 Flaveria floridana | reverse complement strand
CTTTTTCTTTCTCTTTCTCTTTCTCTTCTAGTGTGCCAAAAGTATCACTGCCAAATGTTTCACCCAAGTCGGGGATAACATTACCCTCAGGGTCAGTGTACTCTGGATAATACTCTGATGTGACATCTTCAATCTCAATCTCATCCACACCTTGTAGCTCTTCATCACTATCAACGTCGACTTCTGGAGCATCTTTTACAAGCTCATCTGGATTTAGTCTGAACATATCGGCGAGCTGCTCGTCAGTCAGGTCGTGGATGATTTCTCCCTCCTCTGAAGTGTAACTCACAGAACGTCTTAGTATCCCTTGCGAATCAAGAATTATTGTAAGTTGAGTCTTGATTCGCTGAAGGGGAGCAATGTCATAATCATCGGTCTGTTGAGTAGTATCTATTCGATTACACAACCAACAATGCATACATTAATAATTTATCAAAGACATTAAACATAAAGTTTTATTAATTACATTAATGTAACAAACATTCAAAGTACAAAAGCTTCAAATACATTTTAATCATTACTTTTCCCTTGATCGTATGTCTCTTCAGCTTGAGGAGCTAAGGAAGAGGCTCCTTGATCTTGGTTTCTCTTGGTGCACCTCTCCCTTGTTGACTAAGTCGAAGCTGATGCAGTTGTATCACCCCCTTGATCATCCTCATCATCATCATCACCCTTCTTGTCCTTTCCAGTTCCTCCGTCATGCTCCTTATCACCTTCTTCATCTGAATCATCTTCACTCAAATCATCATCATCATCATCTCCATCACCCTTTATCTTTAGAGGCTCACTCTTAGTACCCTTCAGCCTCAACATCATCTTCTTATTCTGCTTCTCCAACTTATCAATCCTTTTCACAGATGCAAGCACTAGCTTGTTTTGAGCTTGCAGGGCACTGTGAGCTTGAACTAAAGCTCTCTTGTGAGCTTTGTTCTTCTCAGTAAGTTGGGTAATCTGCTTGCCCTGTGCTGCATTAACTGCCATCAGTTGTTTTAGCTGGTTGGCCCTCTTATCATCGGTTGCCAACAGCTTCAGCACTAATCGGTTTAGGCTGGCGAATTGTTCCTCTAACCCAACGGTGGGTAGAGTAGAGCTCTGTGGAGATAGGAATTGGGAAGATGTGCCTGTTTGGGGAGTAGAAGGTGCAGTGGTAGATGTGGTGTAGATGGGACTAGGAGTGGGGATGGTTTGTGGTGGAACTGTTTTGGGCATGGTGGGAGAGGTGGATGTGGATGTTTGTATGGTGGATGGTATGGTAGTGGTGGTGGCTAGGATGGTAGTGGTGGTGGCTATGGCTGTGGCTATGGTGGTGGAAGTGACTGTGGCTGTGGTGATGGAAGAGCTGATAAGTACAAATCTCTGCCTATTGCCCTTCTTGCCATAGGGTTGGGCCATTCGTTTCCTCCTTGAACCCTTGGCAATTGGGGCTCCCCCTGAGCTCATAGGCTGGTCGGGGGTGTATGATGGATCTATGACATCAGTGTCACCACCATCCGAACCAGCTTGACGTCCTCCAACCACCTCCTTTCCATTCTCTGTAGCAACCACCCTGCTACCTACTCTCCTTATGAGAGGCTCATCATCAAACTCTTCGTCTTCATCAATCAAAAAGTCCTGGTGGATTGCAGCTTGCTCAGATCCACCAGGTGCTGATGCACCACTCTACTGAGGTGGTGGAGGAGTAGTAGATGTGTAAGTGGCTCGTGTTTGGCTTGAGCCCTCCTCTCCACCACCTTGACCATGTCCTTAGTTAACATCGTCATCATCGTCATCATCTGGGATCATGACTGGCTCAAGATCGGAGTCGCTATCATCATGGCTCCACTTCTTTCTGGCGGGTGCGACATAATCGATGTTGGCCAGATGACCAAACAACCTCCTGACCGGGGGCTTCACCTGCTTCCCCCGGTAAAACTTCATACTCCCCAGGGTAGTGTCATCCATGACCTCTAGCACTACCTCATCATCCTTGTTCTTAGGCAGTGAGGGGAGCTTCTCATCAATAGTCATCTGTAGGAACCTAGGGTACATGCAAAAACCCTCTTTCCCCTTCGCCTTAATGTTCTCCCTCAAGTACCCGAAGAACATCCTAGAAAAACTAAACGGGTCGTTCAGTACCAGTGCAACGAATGCATTCTGGATTTGGTCGCTCATCTCGTCAAATCCTCCTCTTCTTGATGTGATGCACTTGAGGATCATATGTGCCAAGTACTTAAACTGAGGGCACATGTTTGTCTCGTTAAGCACGCCGGCATTGATGTCACCGGCGTACTTGATCCTCAAGAAGCAACCCCTAACGGTCAGGGGATGTAGCTTGGTTAGGTAGTCGCCATCCTTACCCAAGTCCAAAACTATCCTAATGTCATCTTCCCCAATGTCGATATCAAGTCCAAAGATAGAACTTCGGATCCTATATGGCTCGACTGAGCGATCGACAACAGCATTCTCCTAGAATGCCTACTGTATTGATCTGTACGGTGTGCATGGAGCTAAAATAGCTCTATATATCCTCGATCGTTGGAGGAAATCTATGATGCCAACAAACTCTGAAGCATTCCTAGATGTAGGATAGAGGTAAGCACAGATGTTGTGCTTGGTGCTCATCGTCCATCTGTCAGCCATTTTGCTGCAACACAAGTAACAAACACGTTAGATCCGTTCACAAGAGAGAACATTTGAGTTAGAATAGATTTTACCCAATTGGTTCAATCGTACGATTGAACCATGCGACTGAACTCAGTCATGCGATTGAGCCACTGACTGTACTTAGTCATATGTCATGACATGCGGTTGAGTCAGTTGTGCGACTGAGTCACCGATTGATTCAATCATGCGATTGAATCGTGCGTCTGGCTCTATCGTGCGACTGAAGTTCATCTGTATGTCCTTTCGCATACCCACTGTGAGAGTCCAAAATTTTGAATCTTTGTCTAAACAGTCAATTACACATCAAGATTAGATTCATTAGACGCGCATGGACTCGATTTTACACTTATTGTTTTTTAAATGCACGTTTAGGTTCATTTAAGTGTTCTATCTTAGGGTTTTGTGTTTTGGTTCTTGTTTTAATTGATTCGGACATTTTGGATCAATTTGACGTTGTTATTTGGCATGTTTTCAGTCTCACTATACCTGTAGATGGAAAGTAAGCGGTTAGTAAGGTAGTATTCGGTCAATAACGGAGAAAAATTTGAAAAAGGGTGAGTATGGTAATCGGCGGTTCGGGAGAGCTTTTTGAAATCAAGTGTAGGGTTACGACCGACTGAGCCCCTTTTTATACTGATTTGTGTTTCAGTCGTGCGACTGGACCCATATGCATGATTCATTCGTGCGACTGAGGTTCAGTCGTGCGACTGACCTAGACTCTTTCAGCCAGTCGTACAATTGGTTCATACTTGTGATCCAATCGTATACTTTGACCCATACTCATGGTCCAATCGTGTGATTGGCTCATACTCATGGTCCATTCATGCGATTGGTTCATACTTATGGTCCAATCGCCCGATTGGTCCATACTTATGATCCAATCATGCGATTGGGTCATACTTATGAGTTTGACTTCACATTTCTCAACCTTTCAAAAACTTGAATTTGATATATGACATTATGACCATTGATCATCTCAGACATGATCCTTTTAACTAAAAACTTTTGATCACCTCAGACGTGATCCTTTAATAGTGATCCTTTTACATGAAAACCTTGTGATCACCTCAGACGTGATCCTTTTACTTGAAACCCATTGTGATCACCTCAGACGTGATCCTTTTACATGAAAACATTATGATCACCTCAGACGTAATCCTTTTAACATTTCAGAAACAAGCTTTTATCAGATAACGTTCGGTTCAGTTTGTGACATTCACATATTTCCTCCTGTTACATAGTCCGGCATCGACTCGATACAAACATAACTAAAGCTAAGAAAACTTTAACAGACTAAATAAAGACAATCTTTTTGTATTTTTCATTTGAGGTGGGTTGAAAACATTTTAACTTTCCTTAAATGATTTCTCCCCCTGAGCAAAACAGCTTCAAGCACTCTCATCTTATCTAGAAAGATTCTTATGGAATCATACAGGCATAAACATAATCATTTGGGACCTTTTATATTTATGTAAATATACAGAATGTTATATTTACCAATTACAGAGTCTTATTCATCTAAGAGTCATGAGCACTAACAGGAAATCATGCTAGAGCTGTTATGAAGCACACATTTATTTTGACCATCGGGGAATGCTGCCACGATGATTGTCAATATATTTGTCCACCTAAATCCATACATAAATTTTTGACATAAATTGGTGATTATTTAGGTTTATTATTTCAACAAGCATTTGTGGATCCCACACTAATATGGTAATCAACTTTCCTCAGGAGAGTTTTGAACGGTCTATGGGTTTTGACAAGAAAAAACTATTCTAAGAGCTTTCAAAGAGATGCCAAGCCTCAGCTCAGTGCCATCGCACAGCAGAGAGGCGCAAACAACAATAAATTCTAGAATATTTAGATTGTGCTTATCCTCAGGTCAGTGCCATTGCACAGCAGAGTGGCACACAACCTATCTTCTTGTTACAACAATTTTATTTTACATATAACGCACCAATAACATTTGTCATTAGCTTGATTGCGTTTCACATTTTTCATGTTTTTTTCTCATTTTTATGGTCGTCCGCACACATTTGTGGCGTTCATTTTGCTCTTCACCCCTTATTGGAAATAAGTTGATTGTGTTAACAGGGATGAGATGGAAGCCCATAGCATGTTGAATGATTTAGTTTTAATTTGTTCACCAATGAAGTCTACTAGTCTATTGTGTTGAATCTACCGACACATCATATGATGGATTAGCAGCCCCTAGATCTGCTCTCTCTATATAACCACAGTAGTAGACTAGCTTACTATCATTTTTCAACTTATTAAACTTTGACTTCTTAGACTTATAATTTTCTGTAACTTTAAATGTAACATTTTAGAACATTTAAATCCTTTTGGTTTCCCAAACAATTTGATACTTGTGTACTATCATTTTCCATAAACTTGAATCGATTTCATCGATTTGATGTCTTTGCTTATCAGCTTATCTGCCCGCCCCCGTTTTTTTTTGAAGTAACTTAATACTAACTACAGAAACTAAAACTATTTTCCCCCTAAAATTATAAAACCGAAAATCTTTTTGTGTTTTTAAATTTTTTAAAGACATTAAAAATAAAATAAAATAAAATAAAGAAAATTGAAATTAAAAAATAACACATAGACGGATTATGAACTTGATTCGTCTGGACTCACATCATCTTTCTTTTTAACGCCATTGACCTCTAATAGATAATGAAATCGAGGTTTATCAAAAGCTTTTGTGTAGAGGTCGGCGCTTTGGAAATCCGTGTTTATTTTAACAACATCGATTAATTGTTTTTCAAAACAGTCACGTATAAAGTGATATTTAATACTGATGTGTTTAGTTTTGGGGTGTTGGACCGGATTTTTGGTGACAGCAATAGCAGCAGAATTATCAACATATATAGGAGTGTTAGAGAATTTCAAACCATAGTCTCATATTTGTTGTTTAATCCAGATGATTTGTGAACAGCAACTTGTCGCAACAACGTATTCAGCTTCACATATAGACAGAGCAACAGACGTCTGTTTCTTACACTACCAGGTGACTAGTCGTCTTCTAAAGAACTGACATCCCGTAGATGTTGACTTTTAATTTATCTTGCAACCATCATAATCTGAGTTACTATACGCTGTTAGCTCAAAGTCATCATCATGAGGATACCACAACCCAAGCGTTAAAGTACCCTTCAGATAACGAAAGATCCTTTTTACCCAATCAGATGATTTACTTTTGGTTTTGCATGATATCTGGAACAAAGACATGTGGTGTACATAATATCAGGACGAGAAGCTATGAGGTACATGAGAGATCCGATCATTCCTCGATACATAGTGGCATCAACCAAATCACCATTTTCGTCGGGTGCCACATCATGGTTCGTGGCAAGTGGAGTACCTGCAATCGTTGCATTCTCCATGTCGAACCGACTAAGGATATCTCCAACATATTTGGTCTAATGCAGGAAGATTCCATTTGGTGTCTGATCAACCTGTAAACCAAGAAAGAACTTCATCTCCCCATGGCACTCATCTCAAACTCAGTTTTCATCACTGATTCGAATTCTTTACATGATGCTTCATTTTTGGAACCGAAGATTATGTCATCCGTGTAGATCTGCACCATTATTAAATCATCGTCTTTTTCTTTAGTGAACAATGTGCATTCAATTACACCTCTGAAATCCATGTTTCAGCAGATGAGTAGAGAGTTTCTCATACCAGGCTCGAGGGGCTTGATGGCGCCTGTACAAAGCCTTGCCTAGTTTATAAACTCTATCCTGATGGTAAGGATCCTCGAATCCTTCGGGTTGATTGACGTAAATTGTTTCACGGATCTCACCATGAAGAAATGCATTTTTCACATCCAATTGATAAACTTTGTTCTGCATAAAGGATGCATAGGCTAGGAAGATTCTAATTGCTTCCATCCTGGCCACTGGTGCAAACACTTCATTGTAGTCAACTCCTTCAACTTGCCTGAACCCTTGAACAACCAGCCTAGCCATGTTTCTGATTATGACCCCTTGGTCATCCTTCTTACACCGAAGAACCCACTTAGTGCCAATCACTTTTGCACCTTTTGGTCTGTCGACAAGTGTCCAGAAACCTAACTTCTTGAACTGTAGGAGTGCATCTTACATGGCACTTACCCATGCCTCATCCTTTAAGGCCTCACTTACATACTTGGGACCAACTTGAGATACAAAACATCGATATGCCCCATCGTGTATGTACCCCTTTTCCATGACAGCAGCATAATTAGCTGAGTAGAGCTGATTTGTTGTCTGAACTCCCGGGAGAATATCCCCGATAATGTTATCCAGGGGATGATTCACATTAATCCTAGTTCCAGGAGTGTTGGGAACTGCTACTTCATCATCCAGGTTTGGAATCACAGGTTCAGTTTCTGTGGCTGTTGAAGGACTGGGTTCAGAAGTTCCAGTTAGTTCATGATCAGGTACATGTGTACTTTCAGTAGTGGGAACCTGTTCCTCCTAGTTCACATTTTCAGGTTCAGCATCTTCATCATCAAAGGAATCACTTATCTCTAGTTCTCTCCTTGAAGAGCTAGTAGTTCCTTCTAATGGAGCCGATGATGTCGAGTCTCAAGGAGGAGTGTTCAGAACATCATACATCATTTGAATAGCCAATATATCATCAGAATGGGAAAAAGGTAGATTGAGGGATTTAACAAATTCATCATAGTCGAAGACAAAGGAAGGTCTATTTCCCACAGGGGAGGTGGTGTATCTTTGTACATCAACATTGCACCACACTTCTACCTTATCAGTTGAGTTATTGTAAACCCTTTTGTCTGGTATACTGTAGCCAAGAAAGATACCTTCTTCTGCCTTCTCGCAGAACTTCCCAGTTTGATTCTTCTTTAACAGCATGTAGGGTGCGCCAAATGGTTCCAGATATTCCAAGTTGGGTTTACGTTGCTGGAGCAACTCATAACAAGTTTTTCCATGACGTTTGACCACTAAGACCCGATTTAGAGTATAACACGCATTAGCCACTGCCTCGTTCCAGAATTGAACCAGCAGTTTTGAGAGAGCTAGCATTGTCCTTGTTGTTTCTATCAAGCTTCTATTCTTCCGTTCAGCAACTCCATTCATCTGTAGAGTGTAGGCAGAAGAGAATTGATGAACAATCCCTTTCTCACGATAGAGTTCCGCCATCCACAGATTCTTGAATTCTGTCCCGTTGTCTGAACGTATTTTCCTTACTTTCAACTTGTAGAGTGACTCCAATGTGGTAACTAGATGTTTGAATGATTCAAATGTCTCTGACTTCGCTTTTAGAAACATCACCCAAGAGAATCTTGAGTAGTCATCCATCAACACAAAGTAGTACCAATCACCAGCAATGCTCTTTGTGCTAACAGGGCCAAACATATCCATATGTAGAAGCTCAAGAGGAATCTCAATAGAATGAACTTTCTTTGACTTGTAAGACTTCTTTACTTTTTTCCTTTCTTGCAGGCTATGCAGAAGTCTAGAAGCTGGAAGTTCTTGACAGTAACTCCATCCACCAGATCACTCTGAACCAGATGGTTCATTTTCCTTGGATTGATGTGTCCCATACTCCTATGCCAGGAAACTGAATCCCTTTCAGTTGCTTTTGATAAGAAGCACTGAGCAGTAGACTCAGTAGTGGAGGCTTTTGAAGGGTCCAAGACATACAAGTAGTTATATCTTGAGGCCGACATTATTACTTGCTCCTCCGGGATAACATACTCCTTCTTAAGTATGTAACACTTCTTATTGTCAAACACAACCTTATAGCCCTTATCATAAATTTGGGAGACAGAAAGCAAGTTGTTTTGCAATTGTTGAACGTAGTTGACCCTGTCAAATATTACTTTCTCGTTTCCCACTTCTATTTGTGCAGTGATATAACCTACTTTGTTTCCTGTAAACGATACATGTCCCCCTTTAATTTGCTTGACATTGAAAAGGAGAGACGAATTCCTGGTCATGTGCCTGGAAGCCCCACTATCAATAATCCAGGTATTAGTGATAACGCTGTAGCGGACAACCTGCACAAAGAAAGGAAATTATTAGTTTAGGTTTGGGACCCAAGCCTTTACTGGCTTGGGTATCCCAGAGATATCACACATCATGAACTCAACCCACTGACCTTCAGAGGACGAGGAAACATCTTTCTTCTTCTTGTCCTCACTTTCAGACACGTTACTTGATTTTTCTTTCGATAAACCAGTTTTGTGTAAGGCCTGTTTGTGGTAAATAGACGACTGGCTTATGGTATGAACTTTTGGTTCACTAATAGTCCTAGGTTTAGCTAGGCAACACAGCCTCGCTTTGAGGTTGTGTGTGTTGACTTTGGTGGCTTGGAGGAGTATTAGTTCTATTTTTGAAAAATCTTGGTTTTTCATCAAAAAGTTCAATTTTTCTTTTGGGTGTCTGATAATGATGACAATTTGGAGAAATATGTCGTTGTTTTCCATAGTTATAGAAGGATCTCCCTTTGATAGGTGGGGGAGATCTTCTGTGAGGGGTTGAGTCAGGTCGAGAGCTGATCTGTTTCTCATCCTTCTTAGGTGCTTCACCTTCTTTTTATCAAGATTTTGATGATGAACATGTTTAGAGTTTGGTGGTTTAGCATTTTTAGGTTCTGACATAGATGTTTGTGAACCCGACCCAACACTATCCTGTTCAACTTTATCGCACAAATCGTCTTTAAGCATCTTATCTTTCAATCCCAAAGTAGTAGCCTTCTGTTCAGTGATAGACTTCACCGTTTTACTTGTGGACTCTGGATCACTGGCCAGAGGAGTGGCCACCATATGATCCTTAGCCGGGTTATTATTTACTGGTTTACATTTAGTATTCAAAAGGATTGCATATGGTGGTGGTACTACTTTGTATCCTAGACCTTCCCCACCATTTCATTCTTTCACTAAGTACTGAACTATGTGAGAGGAACTTGCTACACTATGCAGTTTTTGTTTTAAAGATTCAACTTCGACTTGCAACACTGCTTCTTTCTTTTTAGTTTCCTATAAAGTTGTTAGATAAAACTTAATGTCATTAGATTGATTTAGGGAAACAATCTCGGTTTCAGTTAGTTGTTTCCCTAGTAGATCTATCTTTTCTTTAAAACTACACTGATTTGGTTTTAAAACACGTTTTGCTTCGGTGCACAGTTTTAAATCATTTACAAGATTATCATTGTGTTCTAATAACTTAGAAAATTTTAAGTCAATGCTTTCTCTAAATTTTTCACATTCATTACAAGCATGTTTATCAAATAATTCATCTTAAGAGTATACCTGTGCAGAATTGGACGAATCGGCCATAAAAGCAGAATCAGACTCTTCAATAACTGGAGATTCTGAGTTTGCAACATTCAACTCTTCTTCCACACGATGATCTACCACATCCATAGCTCCTTCAATATCTGAACATGCATGCTCAGCTATGATGTCTCCCTCGCTCGCAGATCCATCATCCAAATCATCAACCTGTGCAACATTTGACTCTCCCTCAGATATGAATCGGAAGGACCAGTCTTGTCCTTCATCGCCTTGAGCTACCATATCTTTTGACTCTTTGCTTGATGATGCCCCAATCTTCTCTTTGTCCTGACGGTTGAATGACGGAAAAGGGTTGCCATTACCTGTCTTCTTTGGCTTTATACACTCACGTTTAAAGTGCCCCTTTTCACCACATTTGAAGCATGTGACCTTGGTTTTATCAAACCTAAATGTAGTGTCTTTGGTGGCAACCAAGTTCTGCGCCATCTTCTACACAAACTTCTTTGACATTCTAACAGCACTGGCTAAGGCCCACATGATATTCATTCTTTCCAGCTCAGTTTCATCTACCTGCTCATAATCTTCATCGGCTAGATGACAGTTTCAAATCTTACCAGTGACTAACCCATCATAAGTCTGAACAACTGCTGCTAGAAGATCCATGTGGTCTTTGGCAACTTCCACAATGACATTTCCGAGATTCTCGGGCTTCAGCTTGGTAGTGTTGGAATCAGGGACAATATATTGGGTTCCAGATGAACCTGACACTTCACTGCCCAAGGAACTGCTTTGGGAAGGAGCAGATGAATTAGATACAAACACTGTTTGTAGCGGTGCCCCTGATGATGCTGGACTAGGAACATAATTATACAGTGAAGGATTCTGTGCGTAGGATCCTTTCTTTGACTTGTATTTCAGTCGTAGTTCCTCCTCCCTTAACTTCAAGATGAGGTCATTTATGTCTAATGTTGAAAGAGTGTCATTTTGTCTCATATTAGACATAAATGGATCCCATTTGTCTAGCAGACCCTCAGCAAAACTAGAAACTTTGTCTTCCATAGATGTGGTCACACCGTGAGTATGCAGTTCACTCATCAGATGATAGAACCGATCAATGATATCATGTAACCTCTCATTTCCTATTGTTGAGAAATTATCAAACTCCTTTTTGGGAGCTTTAGCCTTCAACGCCTTCAGGGTTGCATTACCATCATATCTCTTCTCTAACGCCTCCCACAGCTTCTTCAACTGCTTGTTTTTAGAGAATTGATGGAATATGTCTTTAGGTATCGATTGAGTTAACAGTGCATACGCTGTCTATTCAGCGTTATGTAGAACTTTCTGAGCTTCATTCATACCCCCCAAAGTCAACTTCACCCCATTAGCACTGACTGGTACGGTATAACTAGTCTCTATAGATGTCCAATGATTGGGGTCAAATCCATTCAAGTAGATCTCAAACCGCTGTTTCCACTGAGGATACACATCCAACGTCAACAACTTCGGCGGTTTGTTGTAATTCCCAATCTCATTCTCCAGAAGAAGAAGATTCTGGATACATGAGTCTTTTCCGGCAGTAAACGTAGCAAACTGATCTTCCATTGCTTAAACTTTAACAAACTTGAGACAAGACAGATTCACTTGTGCGATTGAACAAGGCGACTGGATCAATCGTGCGATTGAAGGATACGAATGACTTTAATCGTGCGATTGGATTCAGTCGTGCGAATGAAGAGGACGATTGAGGTCAACCGACCGGAATAGCTTAACCGTGCGAATGAACTATGCGAGTGAGTCCAGTCTTGCGATTGATCTATGAGAATGGGATTCAGTCGTGCGATTGAGCTAATCGTGCGACTGTGGCTGTTGTGGTTTGAAAATGTCGAATTTAGAACACTTTGACACAAAATACGAATTTTTCACGACCCCTAATCTGCTGTATGTTGAAAAATTAAAACTTTTAACACTTGCACTCGTCAAAAACACGTTTTTGAAGCAAAAAGTGGATCATTTGATTGAAAACGTTAATTTTAACACCAAAACTAATCGAATCCATGCAAAATCACGAGCCAAAGCTCTGATACCACTTGATAGGACCGTTTTTGTACGGAGTACTAACGGATTCTGCGTGAGACCAGATCAAATAGCGCGGAATTCTATTTGATTGGCGATTCAATCAGTGAGAACGAACAACCTGATCGATCTAACGATTAAACAAACGTTAAGAATGAGTTGGAATCGATCAGGAGTGAACTATGAACTTGGATGGACGAACTTTGACGCTCTGGACGGCTAGGGTTTGATAGTATTCGAAGTGTTTTGTTTTTTCACGAATTATGTGGTATTTATAGGTTTTCAGTATCCATTCGTACGACTGAACCATTAGCATGGTTCAGTCGTGCGACTGACTCGTCTGACTTAGACGCACGACTGAAGATTCAGTCGTGCAACTGAGTCAGTCTTATGTCTTAATCATACGACTGATACAGTCTCCTGGTTCAGTCATGCGACTGGTCCATAAGTATGTTTCATTCGTGCGTATGGTCCATAAGTATGGTCCAGAACTATGTACAACAACCTCAAACCTATATATATGTTCATGAATATAAGTAATACCAATTACAATAAGAATATGATAAAAACAAAGACAATTAAACATCAAAATACATATCATATTCAATTAAACATTTTCATTACGTATGTATAAGAAATGAAAGACATTTACATTAAAGTACATAAATTAGGAACAATGTATCAACATTAACAATTGAACCTTAACATATATATATATATATATATATATATATATATATATATATATATATATATATATATATA
>BJCO01777062.1:0-12695 GCA_018326465.1 Flaveria floridana | reverse complement strand
GTTGATCATCGCACATAAAACATACATTCTCATTTATCTTAAGTAAACATTGCAGCGGAAACATTCAAAAATGACATTTCATTTCATTATAAAGGCTTTTGCAAAATAATACATCGTTAATCAGTTACAAAATACATTGCTGCATTACATCACAAAACCAGTATATGAACAGATGCCATCCAAAAGAGCTGAGTAGCCGCCCCGTGCCATCCTCAGCAACCGTTACCTGCCAACTGGAAACACCTAAAAGTTAGCGATGCTGAGTGAGTTTTGGTTTTATAATAAAGCATACTTTTCTTTCGTTAAAACCATTCTTTACTTTTATGCGATCATACATCACACATATACATGGATAATATCATTATAATCTTCATCATTCATTTATTCATTCATTCATTCTTTTAATCTTTAACTTTCGTTCATTCATCGTACGTCCTTATCATTCACATTCTTTCATCATTACCTCTTTCCTTTCCATCAAATCATAAACCTTACCCTTCTGTTTCCTGGTACTAGACCAAGGCCTATCATAGATCTTCTATAACAGTGCACCGCACCTCTGGCCATAGTACCTAAGGTAAGTTTAGGTGTAACATTACCATGTGTAATACCTTTCTGTTCCTGGTACTGGACCTAGGCCTATCATAGACCTTCTATAATGGTACACCGCACCTCTGGCCACAGTACCTAAGGTATGCAACACTAGTTCTATACAAATGGTCAATCTCAGTGTCAGGCTTTACCCTCTTCATGGCACACAGCCACGATTACTGAGGTCGAATGACAAGGATCCTGTTTCAAGTCTGTTACGACAACAGGGTCGCTCACCTCATACATCTGCTTGCAATCCTTTCTTACTTTCATTCATTATTAATGCATGCATTCATTCATCATGTTCCTCTTTCATTAACTTCCACTTTATGTTACATAATACTTTCATTTTATTCATTAATCATAACACGTAAAGCCACGGGAAAGATAAACATACATCATAATAAGGAACATCAACATACATAGTGGCATCATCATACATGGCATCATCATAAATACATAACATACATCATGCATAAACATGCAACATCATCATGCCCAACATATCCTCTAAGACCCCCAACAATCATCTTACTTAAACTTATGGGAACTTACACGTCAGAACTTACATCTGCACTTTACCCCGAAAGTCAGAAATTAAACTACGCTTTTGCTCGGGTACACCAGCCTTACATGGGCGTATGGGCACCCTTCAGTCGCAGGGCCTCCCATGCGACTGAACTCCATACGAATGAACACTATGCGGATGGATCTCATGCGGATGGACTCAATACGGATGAGTCCCTTGCGAATGGAACTAATGCGAATGAACACCTTGTGCGGATGAAACTAATACGGATGAGCACTTATGCGAATAGGCTCTCAGTCGCATGACTCCCCACGCGACTGGGCCCCAATCGTGCGAATGAACCTCCATCGTGCGAATGAACCTCAATCGTGCGAATGAACCTCACTCGTGCGAATGAATCTTAATCATGCGAATGAACCTCAATCGCACCCCATTCGGCCGTATGGCCTCCATTCGGTCGCCTAGCCTTAGCTGACGCAGAATGCAGTTCATCTCGAACCCAATCTGCCATTTTCGACCTCCAAGCATATCCAAACCCATTCTAAGCCCAAATCAACCATCCTAAACCTTAGGAATGCATACCACAACACCATTCAAGCACCCACAATCCCAGAAACAAACTCCAAACGCATCACACGCAAACACATACAAATGGGTCAAACACACACACATACAAAACGGCTTTTCAGATGTGTTCCAGCCCTAAAATCGACCAAAAACATGTAAGAGAGAGTCCTAGAACTCACATAAATAACACCGAGAAGTAGAGCTTCGATTTGACCCGCTACATGACGATTTTGCTCTCTTAAATCCACCCGAACCAACCTTTCTCCCTTTTTCTCTCTTCTCCTCTCTTTTGGTTGAGTTTTGCAAGATTATGGAGGGTGTGGGCTTCCCTCCCCCTTTTATATCCCCACTCATCCAAATTTCTTCCCGTTTTGGCAAGTTTGGTCCCTCGACTTTGGACTTTATTTCTTTTCTTCTTTCGTCGGCTTCAAAGAAAATATCCTGGCGTTACAAGTCCACCCCCCATATATAGGTTTCGTCCCCGAAACCTGTTATTCCACGAACAAATGTGGGTAATGATGTCTCATTTCTTCTTCAGTCTCCCACGTTGACTCGGATCCCTTCCTGTGCTTCCACTGTAGACGCACAAGAGAAACCACTTTATTTCTCAGCCTCTTCTCTTTTCGATCGATGATCGCCACTTGTTGCTCCACATAATTGAGCTGTTTGTCTACTTCTATATCCTCTAGTGGAACAATCATATCTTCATCTGCCAAGCACTTCCTTAGATGAGATACATGGAGTTTCGGGTGAATTCCACTTAACTCATCTGGCAACTCCAATCTATAGGCCATCTCTCCTACTTGAGCAATGATTTGGAAAGGGCCTATGTATCTCGGGCTTAACTTGCCCCGCTTTCGGAAACGAATGATACCCTTCCAAGGTGAGTCCTTCAACATAACCCGGTCACCCACCTGGAACTCAATCGGTCTGTGTCGTTTATCCGCATACGATTTCTGTCTATCTTTGGCTGCCTTCATGAAGGCTTTGATCCTTGCAAGCTTCTCAGTCGTAGCCTCGATCACCTCGACGCTACCTAACTCTTTATTACCAATATCACCCCAACAAACGGGTGTTATGCATCTCCTACCGTATAGCATCTCCTAAGGTGGCATAACAATGCTGGCATGATAGCTGTTATTGTATGAGAATTCAGCTAGCGATAAGTGGTCATCCCAACTTCCCCCAAAATCAATCACACATGCCCGAAGCATGTCCTCCAATGTCTGAATGGTCCTTTCAGACTGACCATCAGTCTGGGGATGATAAGTCGTGCTAATATGTAACCTCGTCCCCATGGCGTCGTGGAATTTCTTCCAGACTTTGGATGTAAACCGGGTGTCACGATCAGACACAATAGACATCGGTACACCATGACGAGTTATAATTTACTTGATGAACAGATCAGCCAACCTCTCAGATGAATACGTCTCGCGGATTGGTAGAAAGTGAGCACTCTTCGTCAAGCGGTCAACAATCATCCATATAGCATCATACCCTTTCGGAGTACGCGACAACTTCGTAATGAAATCCATGGTGATGTGCTCCCACTTCCATTCCGGTATGTCCAAAGGTTGGATCTTCCCATACGACTTTTGATGCTCGGCCTTCACTTGCAAGCAAGTAAGGCACTGACTCACATACTCCACTACGTCACGCTTCATACCCGGCCACCAATAATCTTTCTTCATGTCTTGGTATATCTTTGTAGCATCAGGATGAATAGAGTATCGAGTCTTATGAGCTTCATCTATAATCTTCACCCGTAGATCCCCAAGATGAGGAATTCACATTCGTCCAAACCGAGTTCTAACACCAAATGTGTTTTCATCCAACTCCGCGACCAGACCTCTCATTCTTTCGGAGTTGAGATGATCTTCTTTTAATGCCTCATGTTGAAACTCTTTGACCTGCTTCATCACATCCGAGGTCATGATCATATGATATACTTTCACCCGAATCGTCTCGGGTCTCTCTTTTCAGCTAAGGGCATCCGCCACCACATTGGCTTTGCCCGGATGGTAGTGGATCTCACAATCGTAGTCCTTTATAAGCTCTAACTATCGTCTCTACCTCATGTTCAGATCTTTTTGCTCAAAGAAGTACTTCAAGCTCTTGTGGTCAATGAAAATGGTGCACTTCGTCCCTTAAAGGTAGTGCCTCCAAATCTTTAGTGCAAAGACCATGGCTGCTAGCTCCAAGTCATGAGTGGGGTAATTAACCTCATGAACCTTCAACTGTCAGGATGCATAGGCTATAACCTTCCCTCTCTGCATTAACACACACCCCAATCCCGAGCATGAGGCATCGCAATAAACCACCAGATCTTCACTTCCATCGGGTAATGACAGAACAGGAGCTTGAGTCAATCTCGTCTTCAATTCTTTGAATGCCTTCTCTTGAGCTTGACCCCATACAAATTTCACATCCTTCCGGGTCAACTTGGTTATTGGAGAAGCGATCTTGGAAAAGTCTTGGATGAATCTTCTGTAGTAGCCCGCCAAACCCAAGAAACTTTGAATCTCGGATGGCGTCTTTGGAGACTTTCATTGCATCACTGCCCCCACCTTTGTCGGGTCTACCATAATCCTGTCGAGATTTACCACATGGCCCAAAAACTGAACTTCGCGCAACCAGAACGCGTACTTAGAACACTTGGCGTATAGCTTCTCCTTTCTCAATTTCTCTAAAACCTCTCGAATATGACCGGCGTGCTCGATCTCGCTCTTTGTATATATCAGGATATCATTAATAAACACAATCACTGATTTTTCCAACATCGGCCAACACACACGGTTCATCAGATCCATGAAAGCAGTTGGCACATTGGTCAAACCAAAAGACATGACAAGAAACTCGTAGTTACCGTAACACGTGCGAAAAGATGTTTTAGGGAAGCCCTTCTCCTTCACCTTCAACTGATGGTAGCGAGATCGAAGGTCGATCCTTGAAAACCAACTGGCACCTTAAAGCTGATCGAACAAATCATCTATTCTCGGTAGGAGGTATCGGTTCTTCACCGTCAACTTGTTCAGCTCTCGGTAGTTAATACACATTCTCATACTACCGTCTTTCTTCTTTACAAACAGGGCCAGAGCACCCCAAGGAGAGAAACTCGATCTAATGAACCCCTTATTAAGCTCATCTTGCAACTGCTTTATCAACTCTTTCATCTCTGTCGGAGCCAACCGATACAGTGCCTTGGCAACGGGTTGGGCACCCGGTAGCAGATCAATCTGAAACTTGATCTTTCGGTCAGGTGGCACTCGTGGCAAGTTTTTGGGAAACACATCGGGAAAGTCACGCACAACCGGTACATCAGACAGTTGTGGTGTTGGCGTATCCACATCCTTTAGATAGGCCAAGTAAGCACTACATCCACACCTCATGCACTTTCCCGCCACCGCCATTGAGATTACTTTCGGAATCGTCGTGACTCAATCCCCATAAACAGTTACCGAACCCCCATCAGGCGCTGTCAAACGAATCATCTTCTTGCGACACACAATGTTCGCCTCGAATTCCGCCAACCAATCCATCCCAAGAACCAATTTGAAACCACCTAAGGTCATCACGAACGGTATAACCGGAAATTTGTGACCTTCTAATTCCACGTCATAACCCTCTATCATCTCAGAAATCCTAGTAGACTCTCCTGTGGCAGTTTCTACATCAAAGGGCACCCTAACACATCTACTACTAACAGGCAGCTTAGCACAGAAAGCAGCAGAAATAAAACTTTTACTAGCACCGGAATCGAATAACACAGATGCTAAAGTTTAGTTCACTAGAAACGTACCGGACACAATATCAGGATCCGTCCTAGCTTCCTCTTGTGTCATGGTGAAGGCCCTAGCGCTCGCCCTCGATCCTTCACTCCCTGTCTTCTTTACCCCGGAACCCTCGGCCCTCGGCTTCTTACAATCCCTACTTACATGGCCCTCCACGCCACAGTTAAAGCACCGGATCGTACGACAGTCCCTGGCTATATGCCCCGCCTTCCCACATTTGAAACACACGTTCGACCCCAGGCTACATTCCCCATTATGCTCTCTCCCACACCTACTGCACTTCTTCATACCCGCACCCGATGTGACCACACGGCGGTCATCCACCCGTGCCTTCTTGTTACTCATCGAGGCATCACCCCGACCAAACCTCTTCCCACTCTAGTTTCGATCACTACCACCCTTCCTGCTACCTTCAGCCACCACTACCACGGCCCCCTCATCGTACAGTTTCCCCGCCAAATCCACTGCCGACCTAAACGTGCTCGGTCGGGCAGCGATCATATGCCTGCGAATATCCGCTGGCAAACCCTGAATGTACCTCTTACTCTTTCGTGACAGAGGCGTCACCTCATCCAGCACCAGACGTGCCATGTCGCTGAACTTCATGGTGTACTAACCGATGTGTCATGGTTCCCGCCTCCAGTTGCAGGAACTCTCTCTAGACCTGGTCCATCTCCCGGTGAGGACAGAACTCCTCAATAACCAACTTCTTCAGCTCCGACCATCTCATTCTCCCAATAGCCCTGCTACCCTCAGCTTGGACTATATTGTCCAACCAATACAAAGCTGAATCCACAAAAGAATGGGCAGCAAACTTCACCTTTTGATCCTCCCAACACTCACTCATATTCAATACAACTTCTATTTCTCTCACCCATCGGTGAGCAGCAGCAGCAGTGCCGTTTCGATTAAAAGTAGGGGGCTTGCATAGTTGAAATGCCCCATAGTTATAGCCTCGTACTGTCTCCGGTACAGGCTCATCTTCTTTTTCTTCTTCATCATTGGAGAGAACCGTCTCAGTTTCCAGTTGCTCTCGTCCTCCCAAGGACCTGTTCCTCTCTTTCCGTTCTCCTTCCCGTACAACCTTTATCACTTCGGTCACCACAGACGATAAGTTCGTCTGCATGACCTGATGAACTTCTTCCACAACAGCCTCCTTTACTGAGGCTCTCAAATTGGCATTCTCATCTCCACCCTCCGTATAAGGGGTCTCGGGTCTATCAAGAACCACCTTTTCAACTCTAGGCCTGCCTCTTTTGGGCCGTGATGCAGCACAAAGTCCACCACGCGAGGCTTTAGATTATCTACCACTGGCCATCCTCTAATACACACTGAAAGATTCAAACACCAACATGGTCATTTAAGGAAATAGCCAGTTTATGTCACGTATAGTAAGTCCCTAATTACAGTGGCCAGTTGTGATTAGCCACTCACTTTACCCTTCATGCCCCAAGCACTACCTATCTTGACTACATCAGTATTTAAATCTACAAACAGCACGTAACCACATAACATGCGCACATAATACTGGTTAGCATTAAGAAAATACCTGATGGCACACATCTACTCAGACTGGCATCCCTTCCCTTTCCATCCCATTCTCAGTTTAAGTTAATGTTTATTTTAAAAATTTACCCGTTTCACTTAAACTTTGGCTCTGTTACCAACTTGTAAGGCCCCGTTCCCGGGACGCTTACAGCTGGTCGATCATCACACATAAGACATACATTTTCATTTATCTTAAGTAAACATTGCAGCGGAAACATTCAAAAATGACATTTCATTTCATTTAAAGGCTTTTGCAAAATAATACATCGTTAATCAGTTACAAAATACATTACTGCATTACATCACAAAAGCAGTATATGAATGGATGCCATCCAAAAGAGCTGAGTAGACGTCCCGTGCCATCCTCAGCAACTGTTACCTGCCAACTGGAAACACCTAAAAGTTAGCGATGCTGAGTGAGTTCTGATTTTATAATAAAGCATACTTTTCTTTCGTTAAACCGTTCTTTACTTTTATGCCATCATACATCATAGATACACATGGATAATATCATTATTATCTTCATTATTCATTCATTTATTCATTCATTCATTTATTCATTCATTCATTCTTTCTTTCATTCTTTAACTTTCATTCATTCGTCGTACAACATTATCATTCATATTCTTTCATCATTACCTCTTTCCTTTTCATCAAACCATAAACCTTACCCTTCTGTTTCCTAGTACTGGACCTAGGTCTATCATAGACCTTCTATAACGGTGCACCGCACCTCTGGCCACAGTACCTATGGTAAGTTTAGGTGTACCATTGCCATGTCCAATACCTTTCTGTTCCTGGTACTGGACCTAGGCCTATCATAGACCTTCTATAACAGTGCACCGCACCACTGGCCACAGTACCTAAGGTATGCAACAATAGTTCTATACAAATAGTCAATCACAGTGTCAGGCTTTACCCTATTCATGGCACACAAACACGATTACTGAGGTCGAATGACAAGGATCCCGTTTCGAGTTTGTGACGACAACAGGGTCATTCACCTCATACATCTGCTTACAAGCCTTTCTTACTTTCATTTATTATTAATGCATGCATTCATTCATCATGTTCCTGTTTCATTATCTTCCACTTTATGTTACATAATACTTTCGTTTTATTCATCAATCATAACACGTAAAGCCACAGGAAAGATAAACATACATCATAATAAGGAACATCAACATACACAGTGGCATCATCATACAGGGCATCATCATACATACATAACATCCATCATGCATAAACATACAACATCATCATGCCCAACATGTCCTCTAAGACCCCCAACAATCATCTTACTTGAACTTACGAGAACTTACACGTCAAAACTTACATCTGCACTTTCCCCCGAAAGTCAGAAATTAAACTACGTTTTTCCTCGGGTACACCATCCCTACATGGCCGTATGGGCACCCTTTAGTCGCAGGGCCTCCCATGCGACTGAACCCCAAGCGAATGAAAACTATACGGATGGACCTCATGCGGATGGACTCAATGCAGATGAGTCCCATGCGAATGGAACTAATGCGAATGAACACCATGTGCGGACGAAACTAATGCGGATGAGCACTTATGCGAATGGGCTCTCAGTTGCATGACTCCCCATGCGACTGGGCTCCCAATCATGCGAATGAATCTCAATCGTACGAATGAACCTCAATCGCACCCCATTCGGCCGTATGGCCTCCATTCGGTCACCTATCCCTAGCTGATGCAGAATGTAGTTCATCCTGAACCCAATCTGCCATTTTCGACCTCCAAGCTCATCCAAACCCATTCTAAGCCCAAATCAACCATCCTAAACCTTAAGAATTCATACCACAACACCATTCAAGCACCTGCATGCCCGGAAACAAACTCCAAACGTATCACATGCAAACACATACAAATGGGTCAAACACACATACATACAAAATGGGTTTTCAGATGTGTTCCAGCCCTAAAATCGACCAAAAACGAGAGGGGTCCTAGAACTCACACAAATAACACCAAGAAGTAGAGCTTCAATTTGACCCGCTACATGACGATTTTGCTTTCTTAAATCCACCCGAACCAACCTTTCTCCCCTTTTCTCCCTTCTCCTATCTTTTGGCTGAGTTTTGCAAGAATGGGGAGGGTGTGGGCTGCCTTCCCCCTTTTATATCCCCACTCATCCAAATTTCTTTCCGTCTTGGCAAGTTTGGTCCCTCGACTTTGGACTTTATTTCTTTTCTTCTTTGGTCGGCTTCAAAGAAAATATCCAGGCGTTACAAAGATGAGGGGTTAAAAGTGTCCAGAAGGACAAAACTTTGAAAAGTTGGTGAATAAAGCAACATGGCCACCCATGTTGGCTGTTTACACCTTATCATTCAGATTTTTAGAGAGAGAAAGGGCAGAGCTTGGGTTTTGAAGGAAGAACAAGAAGAATTCGAGTATAAGATAAGAATTCGTGTAATTAAGTTGTTCTTGGCTAGAATCAGTCTCGGTTATGTGCTTATGTATGTGTATGTACGTTTGTGTGTGCTTGTGTTTTAGTGTGTTTTAAGTGTTAAAAATGTTTGAGAAGTTCAAAAGAAGGGTTCAAACTCGAAAGCAGCTAAGGTGAGTTCTAGAACCCCCTTTTTAACATGTTTTTAACAAAATTTTAGGACTGGAAATGCATGTGTTCATGTTTTTGTTAAAATGGTTTTTCACCCATATGTGTGTGTGTGAATGTGTATGTGGGTGGGTGTAAATCTGGGATTTATATGTGTGTATGTACATTTGGTAATGCTTAGAATGTAATTACTAAGCCTAGATTATGATATGGGATGAATTAGGACTGATTTGTGTTGAATTGGTGAAAGTCAGCTGCCCATGTGCCTAAACAGTGACCCATGCGTCCAACGATCAGATTTTATAAGTGTTCCTAATCACCTAGAATCCCAACCGCCTAAACAGTACCCAACCGCCTAGATGCCCATGCGCCTAAGTCAGGCCCATGCGCCTGAATAGTACCCAGACGCCTGAGAAAATGTCCCTGAATGACTAAGTGTTAGGCCCAAACGCCTGAATAGTGCTCATGCGCCTAAATAGGCCCACGCATCTAAGTGAAAAATGACAAAGTGTAAGTCCAGATGTCTGCATAGTAGCAAAACGCCTGGACAGGGCAGAAACGCCCAAATAGGGTTTGACCTGATTTGACTTATGGGCAATGATTACCCATTTTAAGCATGATTATAGGATGTTTTAGGGTTATGAAATATACGAATGATGTATGGTATGTATAATGTTTTATCTTTAATGGTATGAAAACGTATTTATTTTATGTTATAAAATACGTTAAATATTATGCTATTACTTTACGTAGTACGACGAATGAATGAAAGAATGTAAAGAATAACGTAACGAAGTGAAAGATAACAAAGATGAAAAGTAAAATGTAATGAACGAAAGAATGGCTTGCAAGTAAATGAAAGGAGGTGCACGACCATGTTGTCGTTAGCTCAACTATGATAAAGGTTAGCTACCCCAAAAGATGCACACAGGGTCAATCACTGAGATTGACAAGGCCCTTTGGTATGCCCTAGGTGACTGGATCAGCTTTGGGCATAATGTTTGTGGTTTAATTGCCACAGGTCCAGCATCAGCTCCGTGCACAATGTTCGGGGTATTACTAATTGGTTTAAATGAATGGGAGAGATGACTTGCCCTAGGTGACTGGATCAGCTTCGGGCACAATGTTCGTGGTTTAATTACCACAGGTCAAGCATCAGCTTCTTGCATAATGTCCGGGGGTACTGTTCATCTATCCATATGAATGTAAAAGAATGACGTAACGTACGAAAAAAAGAAAGAAAGTAATCAAGTACGAAAGTAAAAGAATGATAATAAGTACGTTACGAAAGAATGAGAATGAAAGTAAGAGAATGTTAACGAAAAGCATGAAATGAAAGAATGCTATGACTATGATGGTGAAAAATGAATGATAATGAAAGTTAAAAGTAATATTCTGTATCTGTACGTATGATGTCTGACCGCGTATGAAAGTAAAGAAAGTTTATATCAAAAGTAAAGTATTTCATTTATAAAACTAGAACTCACTCAGCAACACTGACTTTTATGTATTTTCCAGTTGGTAAGTAAGAGTTGCTGAGGATGGCACGGGGCAGCTATTTGGCATTTTTGGGATGGCATCCATTAGTATAGCAATGACATTTTTGTGATGTAATGCAATTATAATGTTTTGTAACAGTTAACTGTATTGTATTACTTTGCAAAAGTTGTCATTTAAATATATGAATGGTTTTAATTAAATTCCGCTGCGATGTTATAAATAAATGTATGATTTACGTGCGATGAATGACCAACTGTGAGGTGACCGGGAACGGGGCCTTACAACCTTTTTTCTGGCTTTACGATTGTTCCATCAACAAAGTCTATTTTGTTCTTGGCAAAGAGAAAATTTGTCATCTCTTGTGACCAATCGGCATAGTTGCTATCCGTAAGGATATCGTTTACGTGAAGTTGTTTTAGGAAATCCGAAGGATGAAGATAGTATGGTAAATTGTGATTGATTGCAACACCAGAGCTTCCATTGGTATCCTTTTGGTTTCTATCTCTAGCCATCCTCTAAGAACGGCTTGAATGAAGATTGTAATGAGGGTTTCAGAGCCGCTCTGATACCATTTAGAATTCGATGGCAAAGAGAAATTCGTCTTGTTTCAATTGATTTCTTGAAAATCAATTACAATCAAATAATAAGAATAAATAAACCTACCAAAGAGCTAAACAAGAAAACAAAATATATGGTAAGATGATAGAATAGGAAAAGATAAAATGAAATAATATAAAATCCTACACATAACTATATGGAAGGCCAAAATATGTTAGGAGGAGGTTTGTTCAAAAACTAAAAGTAATAAAAAAAGTGAAAATTTGTCAAAGAAAATCAATACTATTACTTGTAGTAAGTACGACTATAATCACATAATTGAAGAACTTGCATGGGTCAAGAATAAGTACAATTTAGATGGATACATATTTTGAACATCTTTTATATATTGTATTGTCTTACACATACGATTTGGAACAATTTATGTTTCTCGTTGTGTGTTTTGGAAAACTTGTTGATGCCATTGCGATTTGTTATAAATTAGTTTGCAACTTATGAATAAGTTTTGTTATGATTTCATGTCAAGTTGCAATTTGAATATTTGGGTATATTATTGACATAAATGAGATGATATAATAGTTTTTATAAAGTCACTTTAAAAAAGCAATGATAATATATATATATATATAATATATATATATATATATATATATACATACATATATATATACATACATATATATATACATACATATATACATATACATACTTATACATATACATACATATATAAATATACATATATACATATACATACACATATATATATATATATATGTATATATATATATATATATATATAGGTAGAGGTTCTAATAAAAAATAAGTTTTGCCTAAGTAGGCTAAGAAGTAATAAGGAGATGACATATGTCACTCTTCAAATTAGGGTTAAAGGGCATTATGGTCCTAAAACACACTCATTAGTCCCGTTTGTATTTTATCAAAATGCAGCACAAATTCGAATGTAATGTGCTGTTTTATTAAATACATCCCTCCATCACATCCGATCGATTAGGGCTTCAATCGAGCAGGT
>BJCO01777059.1:0-20383 GCA_018326465.1 Flaveria floridana | reverse complement strand
CAACACTATGCGATTGGACTCCAGTCGCATGTGTTCCATGCGGCTCATACTCATTCGGGCGTTTGAACTCCAATCGTGCGGTTGAGCTTCAATCGGCCGAATAGCCATGCGGTTGAACCTCCAGTCGCATAAATCACAGGCGACTGAAGCTCAGTCGCATAGCCTATCTAAAGTCAAACTTTCGGGTGTTACATCATTGCTCAGATTTGTGGTCACTCGCACACATTTGTGGCTTTGATTTGCTCTTCACCCCTTATTGGAAGTTAGTTGATTGTGCAGACCAGTGATAAGATGGGTACCCACAACTTGTTGATAGATTTAGTTTAAGTGAATCACCAATAATGTCTACTAGTCTAATTGTGTTGAATCTACTGACACACCGTATGATGGACTTGCACCCCCTAGATCTACTTTCTCCATATAACCGCGGTAACCGATTAGCTTACTATCATTTTTCAACTTATTAGGCTTTGACATCTCAGACATATAATTTTCTGTGATTATTAACATGATCTGAGTGGTGCAAAAAGGAAAATCTTTTTGTCGTCCAAGACAATTTGATGCCTGTTTACTATCATTTTCCAAAGAATTGAATCAGTTTCTCAGAGTTGTTGTCTTTGCCTTTCAGCTTACCTGCCCTCCCCCCTTTTTTATAGAAAATATCCTCCCCCTAAAATTTTAAAACATAATCTTTTTCTGATTTTGAAATTATAAATGACAAAATTAAAAACAAAAAAATTTAAACAAAACAAAATTGATGGACTATGAACTTAATTCCTCCAAAATCACCTCATCTTTCTTTTTGATGCTATTAACCTCTAACAAATAGTAAAATCTCGGTTTATCAAAAGCTTTTGTATAGAGGTCGGCTTGTTGAAAATTTGTGTTAATTTTAGTCACATCAATTAAATGTTTTTCAAAACAGGCACGTATAAAGTGATATTTTATACCGATGTGTTTAGTTTTAGGAAGTTGTACTGGATTTTTAGTGACAGCAATGGCAGTAGAATTATCAACAAAGATAGGAGTGTTAGTAAATTGCAAACCATAGTCATGCATTTGCTGTTGAATCCATATGATTTGAGAACAGCAGCTTACAGCAACACCGTATTCAGCCTCACATGTTGACAGAGCGACAAACGTCTGCTTTTTGCACTACCAAGTGACTAGTCGTCTTCCAAAGAACTGACACCCCGCAAAAGTTGACTAATAGTTCATCTTATAGCCTCCATAATCCGAGTCATTGTACTCAATAAGTTCAAAGTCATCATCATGAGGATACCACAACCCAAGTGTTGGTGTACCCTTTAGATAACGACAAATCCGCTTCACCACGATGAGATGGTTCACTTTAGGTTTTGATTGACATCTTGAGCAGAGACACATGGCGTACATGATATTAGGACAAGAAGTTGTGAGATACATGAGAGATCCGATCATCCCACGATACATTGAGGCATCCACCAAATCCACATTTTCATCAGGTTCAACATCATGACTTGTAGCAAGAGGAGTCCCAGCTACAGTGACATTTTCCATGTCAGAGCGACTCAGTATGTCTCCCGTGTATTTAGTCTGATGTAGGAAGATGCCGGTAGGTGTCTGATCCACTTGTAGACCTAGAAAGAACTTCATTTCTCCCATGGCATTTATTTTGAATTCAGCTTTCATCACTGTTTCAAATTCTTTACATAGGTCTTCCTTTTGGAACTGAAGATTATGTCGTCCACATATATCTGAACCATAAGCAAATCACCAGCCTTTTCTTTTATGAACAACGTGTAGTCAATTACTCCCCTATGGAAACCATGTTTCAACAGATGTGTGGAGAGTTTCTCATACCAGGCTCGAGGGGTTTGATGCAAGCCATACAAAGCCTTGTCTAATTTATATACCCTATCCCGATGATACGGATCTTCAAATCCCTCAGGTTGACTGACGTACACTGTTTCATGGATGTCACCATGAAGGAAAGCACATTTCACATCTAGTTGGTATACCATGATTTTCATGTAGGATGCATAGGTTAGGAAGATTCTGATTGCTTCCCTTCGAGCCACTGGAGCAAATACTTCATTGTAGTCTACCCCATTGACTTGTCTAAATCCCTGAACTACTAATCTGCTTTGTTTCAGATAATGACTCCCTGATCATCTTTCTTGCAATGAAGAACCCATTTTGTTCCGATAACTTTGGCGCCCTTCGGCCTATCCACCAGTCTCCAAACACTTAGTTTTTTAAATCATAGAAGTTCTTCTTGCATTGCATTAACCCGTGTCTCATCTTTCAAGGCATCACTCACATACTTTGGCTCAATTTGAGAAACGAAACATTTATACGGCCCATCATGGACATATCCATTTTCTATCACCGCTGCATAGTTAGCAGTATACAACTGATTTCTTGTCTATACCACAGAGAGAAGGTCCCTGATAACGTTTTCAGAAGGATGTTTGACACAAGTCCTAGTCACTGGAGTGATAGGAACAGCCAATTCAGATTTCAATTAAGTGATTACTAGTTCATCTTTTGAGGCTATGGGGTGGCTAGACCCTAAAAGGTCAGCCCACTCATTTCCACCCACTAGAGTACTCTCACCCGAGCTGATATTCTTCTCATTGTTTAAGTTTGCAGTTACTTCCTCCTTATTATCAGAGTTGTACTCACTGACCTTTATTTCTTCCCTTGAAGATCCAGAAATACCATCGAATGGTTTTGTTGAGCTGGAATTCAGATTAGAAGTGTTCAGAACATCATACATCATTTTAGCAGCCACCTTATCTTCAGGATATTCAGGAGGAAGATTAAAGGACTTGAAAAATCCATCATAATCAAAGAATGATGATGGACCTTTCCCTGCAGGAGGGGTGGTGTAACGTTAGACATCCACATTGCACCACACTTCAACTTGACCTGTAGCATTGTTGTAAACCCGTTTGTCAGGAATATTGCACCCAAGAAAAATACCCTCCTCTACCTTTTCACTAAACTTGCCAGTCTGAGTTTTCATCAACAGCATACATGGAGCTCCAAACAGTTCCAGATACTTCAGATTTGGTTTACGTGTTTGTAGCAACTCATAACAAGTTTTACCATGATGCTTGACAACAAGTACTCGATTGAGAGTGTAGCATGTATTAGCAACTGCCTCATTCCAGAATTGAACCGACAATTTTGAATCTACCAACATAGTCCTCATAGTTTTGATCAAGCTTTGGTTTTCACGTTCAGTAACTCCGTTCATCTGTGGAGTATAAGCAGAAGAAAATTGATGAACGATACCCTTCTCTTTGCAAAAGGCATCCTCCCCTGATTCTTAAATTCTATGTTGTTGTCTGAACGGATCTTCCTCATTTTAAACTTATACAGAGATTCCAGTGTAGTGACTAAAACCTTGAATGATTCAAGCGTCTCTGATTTTGCTTTAAGAAACATGGCCCAAGAAAACCATGAGTAGTCATTAGTTACCACAAAACAATACAAGTCCCCTGTAATGCTTTCAGTACTCACAGGACCAAATAAATCCATGTGCAAGAGCTCCAGTGGTATCTCAATTAAATGAATTTTCTTTGATTGATGAGATTTCTTGGTCTGTTTACCTTTCTTGCATGATATGCAGAAATCTGGAAGCTAGAAATTTTTGACAGTAACTCCTTCAACCAGATTATTTTGAACTAAATGATTCATCTTCCGTGGATTGATATGTCCTATTCTTCGGTGCCAGGAGATGAATTTCTCTGTGGCTTTAGACAAGAAACACTATGCACCTGACTCAGTGGTAGACTCTTTTGACATGTCCAAGACATACAAGTCATTCTATCTTAAAGCTGACATCAAGATTTGCTCCTTAGGGATAACATATTCCTTCTTTAGTATGTAGCACTTCTTATCATCGAACATCAGTTTAAACCGTTTATCGCATATTTGAGAAACCGATAATAAATTGTTTTCCAGTTGCTGAACATAATTCACTTTGTCAAAGTTCACATTTCCATTTCCACTATACCTTGCACTGTTATGTAGCCTCCTTTATTTCCAGCAAACGATACATGTAGCCCTTTGATTTATGTGACATTTAAAAGGAAAGACAAATTCGCGGTCATGTGCCTGGATGCCCCACTATCAATAATCCATGTGTTATTGATAACGATGTAGCGGACAACCTGCACAAAAGCATAAATGATTAGTTTAGGAGTGGGACCTAAGCCTTAACGGTCTTAGGTTTCCCAGAGGCATCATAAATCACAAACTCCACCCACTGTTCTTGTGTAGTTAGAGATTCTACCTGCTTTATCTTGTCCGCACTATCAGACACAATTGGTGATTTGGCTTTCCACATGCCAGTCTTATGTAAGGAATGTTTATGATAAAGAGATGACTGGTTGATTGTTTGAACCCATGGTTTGCTTTCATCACCATATTGCACCTTAGTAATCATAGCTTTGCCCGTGGCTTGTCTGTGTTTCCTATGGTGTTGTGGAGGAGTAGTTGATCTTGATTTTGTAAACCTTGGTTTATTTTCATAAAAATTTTCAATCCTCCGTCTAGGTGCCTGATAGTAGGGACAATTAGGAGATATATGTTCCCTTTCTCCACATTCATAGCAGGATCTCAATTCAACTACCTTGGGAGATCATTTGTGGGGTGGAGAGTATGGTCTAGGATTGGTCGTTTTCTTATCCATTTTAGGATGTTCACCTTCTTTCACAAAGTTAATTTGTTTCACATTTTGATTAGAACTTCTTTTTATTTTATTTAGATTTTGATGATGACCTTTTTTATGAGATCTTAATTCAGGAGTTTTTGATATAGAAACAGACTAGTTTAAACCTGAACTGAAAGTTCCAAGATCATCTTCTTCATTCTAATTTTCAATGATTACTTCTTCTTTAGTGCCAGAAGTAGATGCACTTTGGTCAATAACCGGTTTTACAGGTTTAACTGTGGTATCAGGATCGCTGACAAGAGGAGTGGTCACCACATGATACTTGATTGGGTGATTATTTAATGGTCTACATTTTGTGTTTAAAAGAATTGCATGTGGTGGTGGCACTTCTTGATAATCATTACCTTCTCCCCCATTTCTTACTTTGACTAAGTTCTTAACAATGTGAACTTGCAAGACTGTGTAGTTTCTGATTTAAAGATTCAATTTTAACTTGAAGAATGGCCTTTTCTTTCTTTGTTTCCTCTATAGTAGTTAGATAGAACTTAATGTCATTACCTTGATTAAAGGCAACAACTTCAGTTTCCTTAAGCTGCTTCCCTAACAGATCAATCTTTTCTTTGAAATAGCTTTCATTTTGTTTTAACACCCGGTTAGCTTCTGTGCAAAGTTTTAAGTCATTTACTAAACTATCATTGTGATTTAACAACTTAGCAAATTTTAAATCAATGCTATCACCGAAGTTATTACATTCTTCATGGTCATGTTTATCAAATAGTTCATCTTTGGTATTTACCTGTAACGTGCCGGAGAGGTTAGCCATTAGAGCAGAGTGAGATTTCTCATTATTTGTAGACTCTATGCTAGCAGCAGACAATTCATCTTCCATTAAGTGTTCCACTGCATCCATAGCTTCCTCTAAGTCTGAGTTTGAACTATCAACCAAGTTTTCACTTTCACTTGTAGAATCATCATCGAGATCATCCACAAGAGCCATATTAGCTTCACCATCAGGGATAAACCTGAAAGTCCAGTCCTATCCTGCATCTCCTTGAGCTACCATAGCTTTAGATCCTTGGCTTATTGAAGTCTCTTTCTTTTCCTTGTCTTGTCGATTGTTTAAAGTGAAAGGATTACCATTTCCTGTCTTCTTAGGCTTCACACACTCTCTTTTGAAATGACCTTTTTCTCCCCAGTTAAAACATGTGACTTTGGTTTTATCAAAATCAAAAGTTGTGTCTTTAGTAGCAATCAGATTTTGTCCAGTGTTCTTCATGAATTTCTTTGCTCTTCTAAGAGCACTAGCCAGGGCCCATATTATATCCATTCTCTCTAATTCTGCCTCATCAACATGCTCATAGATAGTTTCCTATCTTTTCAACAACCAACCCATCATATGAGTGCACTACTGCAGCAAGAAGATCCACATGTTCCTTGGCAACATCAAATGTAATATTTCCAAAGTTCTCAGTCCTCAGCTTTGTATGATTTGAGTAAGAGGAGTTGCATTAAAATCCTGATGATCCAGATGATTCACTTCCAGATGACCCATTCTGGGAATGCCCAGAGGTGTTAAATACAAAGGTTGTCTGAATGCGTGCTCTTGAAGAAACTAGAGTGGGAACAATGTTATACGGTGATGGATTTTGAGTGTATGATCCCTTCTTTGACTTGTATTTAAGCCTTAGTTCCTCCTCCCTCAATTTCAAGATAAATTCGTTGATGTCTAGAGTAGCAAAAGTATCATTTTGTCTCAAATTTGAAACGAAAGGATCCCATTTATCTGGTAGCCCATCCGCAAAGCTTGCAACTTTATCTTCCATGGATGTAGTAACCCCATGTGTGTGTAGCTCATCATCAGATGATAAAATCTGTCTATTATATCGTCCAAATAGTCATTTCCGATAGATGAGAAATTATCAAATTCTTTCTTGAGAGCCTTTTCTTTCAAAGCCTTCAAAGTAGCATTACCATCATACCTTTTTTCCAAGGCCACCACAATTTCTTTGACTGTTTATGTTTTGAGAACTGATGAAAAATATCTTTTGGAATTGACTGGGTTCGTAAAGCGTATGCTTTCTTCTCATCATTGTGTGCTACTTTTTGTGTGTCATTCATACCACTGAGAGTTATTTTAACACCATTTTCCCCAACAGGTGTAGAGTAGACTGTTTCAATTGTTGTCCATAAGTTAGGGTCAACTCCATTAAGATATATCTCAAAACATTGTTTCCATTAAGGGTATTCGTCCGATGTCAACGATTTTGGTGGTTTGTTACTGTTTCCAATTTCATTTTCTAACAATAACAATTATTGAATCCTAGTCCTTTCCAGCAGTAAAAGTTGAGTTCCGATCGTCCATATTTTCAAGGTTTCAAGAAAAACAGAGTCAATTTATAAAGTCTGATTTTCTGATGAGATTGGACTCAATCGTGCGATTGACGGATGCGATTGAAGGATGCGACTGATGTCAATCGTACGATTGAAGTATATGATTGAGTTCAGTCATGCGATTGAATCAAATGGGCGACTGAAAACCCATATTTTGAGAAATTCGAGATTTTAACCAAGTTTAGACTCAAAAACAATTTCAAACACACCAAGAACAGTATTCAAACAAAAAGTTTAAAACTTTCTGCTAAAGCACACATCAAAAACACTTTTTATATCGAAAACCAAGATTTTAAACGAAACACCGATTGAATCCACAAAGAATCAAGAGCCTAGGCTCTGATACAACTTGTTAGGACCGTGTACCTATGGAGTACTAACACATTCAACGTATAACCAAATCAAATAGTTCAGAATCATTTTTGAACGGCGAGCCAATCAGTGAGATCGCAAACCCGGATCAAACTAACAATTAGAAAACGTCAAGAACAGATAGGAATTGATCCGGGATGAACTATGAAGTTGGATGGGCTCTGGGAATCGCTCTGGACGGCTAGGGTATGCAGGAAATCGAAGTGTTATATTTTTCCATAAATTATGTGGTATTTGTCTGTTGCTGTATACAGTCGTACGACTAAGACATAAGCATGGTTAGTCGCATGACCAAGTCATATGATTGATTTATACTCATGACTGAGCTACCTGATTGGATCAGTCGTACGACTGAGTCAATCTTATACCTCAGTCGTGCGACTGAGCCAATCACCTGGTTCAGTCGTGCTACTGGACCATAAGCATTATCCATTAGCATGGATAACCATAAGACTGAGTCAAACACACTATTGAGCCATTGTTGACTTATTACTTTGAATGACTATGACAAGCCAATAACTATTATTCAGTCTAGTGCATATACATAAAAGATATAAGATTACGATGAACATAATAGTAAATAAACATGCAAACACATATGTAATGACAAAAATACCCTTGCATTCAACATCCATAAGACTGAATTACATTAACATTTATAACAAAAATGAACTGGGTACACAATGTATTAACACATTAAAATGGGGTTTTATCAAAATAGACATGGCCACAGCCTCATCTATGACCTTGTTCCCATTTATGTCCATAGTTTTTGTTAACGCTACTCTTAATAGCATTTACTTCTAGAATTACTAGTGCACCCATGGGGCAAGCTTGATGATTTCTCATTAACAACTCGTCCTTTTACTTTGCTATAAGGAGATATGAAGTTAGATTCAGAAAATTTCTTACACTTTAGCAATTTGTATTGGTTTACAAACTCATATTTGTTCATGACATGTGTACCGGGTTTTCACTAACATATATTTCTTAGTATGAAATCATATTGTTAAGCATATTCTGAATACAATAGATATGCACTCATTTACTTTCTTAAAATCATAGAACCTTCGTTTGTTCTATTAATTTCTAGCAACTAGGAAGTAAATCTAACAACTTGAAACTTTTTCACATGAAATTATAACTTTGGAAAGTCTAGGGTTAAAATTAAAAATTTTGAATAATTAAGGTTTTGACTTTGGTCGTTGACCACGACCAGTAGACTTGCATACCGCTAAAGGATCAATTAGGGTTTTAGCATTTTAGGTTGCATAGTATACTGTTATGCTACCATGTTACGAACCACTAAGTATTCCCTAAGAAAAAACCCTTGTGTATTAACAGGTTGCACGATGATGAGGGGCGAGAGGATGATACGCGTCATGTAGGAGTGACATGTATTTCATGACATGACGTTTGATAGTGACACGTGTTGACAAATGTTAATTTCCGGTTAGTTAGAAAGATTCTTAACTACCATGGTTAGATGGTAGAAAGCGACTGTACTGCTAAGTGGTCTACAAAGATACTCGGGATCAAGCTATATAAGCCTGTGTTTGTCATGTAAATTTTCACATCTGAATCACATTTCTTATAAGGTTATATTGGAAAGGCTGATGCAACCAAAGCAACCAAAGAACTTCCAGTATGCATGCACTATGTACAAGGTAGAAGTTACTTAAGAAGTTTTACACTCCTCGTAGAAAATATTCTAAGTGTAAAATATTCCGAAGCCAAAGTCCAAATCTTCCGAAGCCAAAGATGAAGTTTTCCAAAGCTTGAAAGACAAAGTCTTCCAAAGCCAATGAAGTGAAGACTAATTTCTTCCAAATACAGAGAATACATGCTTTCTCTGATAAACTTTTCCATAAAGCTGACCTACTTTCCACTGCGACTCTAAAGACTCACTAACTTGTATAAGTTGGTGAAAAGTTCCATGTTTTTGCAACTATAGATTAAGGTCTTGAGTTTATAACTTTCTACTTTGTATCTTTTATCCTTTTTGTAATATATTACGATGTGAGCTATGGCATGTTATAGTCACTACTCAAAAGAAAACCTGCCTTTTGACTCTACATTGATCTTGTTATCTAGAATAGTATTTCTAGCTGGCTTTCAAAGTATAGTCGGTTGTAGGATGTAGTATAAAGTATCTCAGGTCTTGTATTTTATCTTCTGCTTCGTAACACTTGTAATAGAACTTGAGAGCAATATACAACATTCTTGAAAACCATACTTATCTTGTTCTTTTGTTTTGTCTCATTGTTTACTTATGTTCTTAGTATCACTTACTCAAACCCGTTTCCCTATTTTATCTGATAAGTGTTTTAACACTCTCCTTATTGTGAGACTAATTGTATTGACCACCCTTAACCAGTCCTGCATTTCTTTTTCAACTTGTCACCTCAAATACCCCGCGTAAGGTTGTGTGATACCATGTTAAGCTCAAGGTGTGTTTGTGTGTTAGGACCATTTTTGTACAGAGTACTAACAGATTCTACGTGAGACCAGATCAAATAGAATGGAATTCTATTTGATTGGTGATCGAATCAATGAGACCAAACAACCTGATCGATCTAACGATGAAACAAACGTTAAGAACGAGTTAGAATCGATCAGGAACGAACTATGAACTTGGACGGATGACTTGGGACGCTCTAGACGGATAGGGTATGATAGTATTCAAAGTTTTTATGTTTTTCCATGAATTATGTGGTATTTATACGTTTTCAGTGTCTATTTGTACGACTGAACCATTACTGTGGTTCAGTCATGCGACTGACTCATGCGCCTGACTCATACGCACGACTGAAGGTTTAGTCGTACGACTGAGTCAATCTTATGTCTCAATCATACCACTGATCTAGTCTCCTGGTTCAGTCGTGCGACTGGTCCATAAGTATGGTTCATTCGTGCATATGGTCCATAAGTATGGTCCATTAGCATGAATAACCACTTGACACATTTCTGAATCATTATTGACTCACAACAATGTACAACAACCTCAAATCTATATATTACGTTCATCAATATAAGTAATATCAATTATGATACGAATATGATATAAACAAAGACAATCCAACATCAAACTCACATCATATTTCATTAAACATGTTCATTACATATGTGTAAGAAATGAAAGACATTTACATTTAAGACCATAAACTAGGTACAATGTATCAACAACTTGGACTTAGTTTATCCTATTGTCTATCATTCTTCACATATTCTTGGAATTTCTTGTACTTCTCCTCTTTTGTGACTCCTGCATGTATCTCGAAAGCAAAGTAGAGTCTTATGACGTGTTGGAATTGTAGAGCTTGTACAATATCCTGCATGTTATAGAATAGTGGCCACTTGTACAATATGTAAACATCTTCAGCAGATAAGTTGGTGAGCCATATTGGGTCAAATAACCAAATAGTCTCTATTTTACCCTCTCTGTTTAGGACTATGACCACTTCCAAGTCCTCTTATTGTAATACCACTATTTGAAGTGTGGAGTGAAGTGCTGAGGCATCTCCCATAATGGGATCTTAAACATTGTGCGTGGGGGACTCCACTTCAGCACTACCTTCGGCTTCCCAGTGTTAGGGTCAACTTCAGTCCTATGAACGAACCTTTTAGGTTGTTGAGGTCTGAAGTTCACCCATCTGGTGTGATATTCTCTCTTAAGCATCATCTCAAACTTGCCCGCATCTTCCTTGGGTTGGCATACAAAATGTCTAAACAGGCTAACCTGTTCAGCTCAAAACCAGGAAGAGTCTTCTGATCGTGTGGAAATCTAAAGTACTCAATCCCCTTCTCCATCTTCAATGTGTATACCTCCAAGTCTTAAAAATATGCCTAACTGATGATTTTGCCTGACACCTTCTGATGTCTCTTAACCTTGTATAGTTTGGTGTAGGTGTTTGGCTTTGGAGGTTCATGTTGGGCTCTCATCTCTTTCAAACAAGCTGCCTATTCAGCCTTCTTTAACTCAACATTAGTGTCTGTGGCTTGGGCTTTATCTTCCTCTTTTTTTTTCTCTTTCTCTTTCTCATCAAGAGTTCCAAAAGTATCAATGCCAAATGTTTCACCCAGGTCAGGGATAACATTACCCTCAGGGTCAGTGTACTCTGGATAATACTCTACTGTGATATCTTCTGTCTTGATCTCATCCACGCCTTGTAGCTCTTCGTCACTAATGACATCGACCTCAGGAGCATCTTTAACTATCTCGTCTAAATTTAGTCTGAGCATGTCTGCGAGCTGCTAGTCAATTAGGTCCTGGATGATTTCTCCCTCCTCTGGAGTGTAACTCACAGACCGTCTTAATATCCCTTGCAAATCAAGAATCATTGTGACTTGAGTCTTGATTTGCTGAAGGGGAGCAATATCATAGTCATCGGTCTGTTGAGTTGTATCTGTTCAATTACACAATCAACAATGCATACATTAATCATTTATCAAAGATATTAAACAAAAATTTTCATAAATTACATTAATGTAATAAACATTTCAAGTACAAAAGTTTCAAAATACATAAACATTTAATCAATACTTTTCCCTTCATCGTGTGTTTCTTCAGCTTGAGAAGCTGAGGAAGAGGCTCCTTGATCTTGGTTTCGCTTGGTGCGCCTCTCCCTCATTGATAGGGTCGAGGCTAATGTAGTTGCATCACCTCCCTGATGATCCTCATCATCATCACCATCCTTCTTGTCATTTCCACTTCCTTCGACATCCTCCTCATCATCTGATTCATCATCGTTCGAATCATCTCTATCATCACCATCATCTCCACTATCATCACCATCATCCTTAATCTTTAAGGGCTAACCTTTAGTTCCCTTCAACCTCAGCAACAGCTTCTTGTTCTTCTTTTCCAATCCCTTGATCCGCTTTATGGATGCCATCAATAGCTCGTTTTGGGTAGTCAGGGCATGGTGAGCTCGAACTAACGCTCTCTCATGCGCAGCGTTCATCTCTGTCAGCTGAGCTATCTGCTTGCCCTGGGCGGTATTGACTGCCAACAGCTGGTTCATCTGGTTGGCTCTCAGATCATTTGTCGCTTACAGCTTGAGCACCAGTCTGTTGAGGCTCGCCAACTACTCCTCTAACCTAACTGTGGGTAGAGTCGAGCCCTGTGGAGGTGGGATCTGGGTGGATGTCCTAGGTTGGGGAATAGAATGTGAAGTGGTGGATGTGGTGTAGATGGGAGTAGGAGTGAAAGTGGGTTGTGGAGGAACTGATGTGGGTATGGTAGGAGAGGTGGATATGGATGGACGTGTGGTGGATGGTATGGTAGTTATAGTGGCTGGGATGGTAGTGGTGGTGGGTGTGGCTGTGGTGGTGTCAGTGGCTATGTTGGTGGAAGAGCTTATAAGTACAATCCTCTGCCTCTTACCCTTCTTGCCATAGGGTTGTGCGATTCATTTCCACCTGGAACCCTTGGCAATCGGGGCTCCCCCTGAGCTAATCGACTGGTCGGGTGTGTATAATGGGTCTGCGACATCAGCATCACCACCCTCAGAACCAGCCTGGCGTCCTCCAACCACCTCCTTTCCCTTCTCGGTAGCCACAACTTGACTCCCGACTCTCCTACTGAGAGGCTCATCATCCGACTCCTCCTCTTCATCTACCAAGAACTCCCGATGCATGGCAGCCTGCCTGGTTCCACCGGAAGCTGAAGAACGGCTCAGCGGAGGTGGTGGAGAGATAGTAGACGTGTCGGTGGCTCGTGGTTGACTAGAGCCAGCACTCCACCACCCTGACCATAATCCTGGTCATCATCATCGTCATCATCGTCATCTTGAACCATAATAGGCTCAAAATCAGAATCACTGTCATCGTGACGCCACTTTTTTCGAGCAGGCACTACATAGTCCACGTTGGCCAGATGGTCAAATAACCTCCTAACCGGGGGCTTCACCGGCTTCCCCCGGTAAACCTTCATCCTTCCTAGGGTAGTGTCATCCATCACCTCTAGGACTACCTCATCATCCTTCTCTTTGGGCAACTGAGGAAGCTTCTCATCGATGATCATCTGAAGAAACCGGTACATACAGAACCCCTCCTTCCCCTTTGCCTATATGTTCTCCGTCAGATAGGTGAAGAACATCCGCGAGAAACTAAACGGATGGTTCAGTACCAGTGCAACAAATGCATTCTGGATTTGATCGCTCATCTCATCAAATCCTCCACGCTGGGAGGCAATGCACTTGAGGGTCACATGTGTCAGATACTTGAACTGTAGGCACATGTTACTGTTATTTAGTACGTCGGCATTGATGTCGCCAGCGTACTTGATCCTAACTACTGAGTAATTTAAATACTAACTACTGAAACTAAATACTAACTACTGAAACTAAAACTATTCTCCCCTTAAAATTCTAAAACCGAAAATCTTTTTGTGTTTTTGAATTTTTAAAGACAAAAAAAATAGAATAAAATAAAGAAAAATAAAATTAAAAATTAAAAAATAAAACATAGAGACGGACTATGAACTTGATTCGTCTGGAATCACATCATCTTTCTTTTTAACGCCATTGATTTCTAATAGATAAAGAAATCGAGGTTTATCAAAACTTTTGTGTAGAGGTTGGCGCGTTGGAAATCCGTGTTTATTTTAACATCATCGATAAATTGTTTTTCAAAACACTCACGTATAAAGTGATATTCAATACTGATGTGTTTAGTTTTGGGGTGTTGGATCGGATTTTTGGTGACAGGAATAGCAGCAGAATTATCAAAAAATATAGGGGTGTTAGAGAATTTCAAACCGTAGTCTCGCATTTGCTGTTGAATCCAGATGATTTGTGAACAACAACTTGCCGCGGCAATGTATTCAGCTTCACATGTTGAAAGAGCAACAGACGTCTGCTTCTTACACTACCAGGTGACTAATCGTCTACCAAAGAACTGACATCCCGTAAATGTTGACTTGTAATTCATTTTGCAAACACCATAATCTAAGTCACTCTACGCGCTTAGCTAAAAGTCATCATCATGAGGGTACCATAACCCAAGTGTTGGAGTACCCTTCAGATAACGAAAGATCCTTTTTACCCCTACCAGATGATTTACTTTTGGTTTTGCCTGATATCTAGAATAGAGACACGTGGCATACATAATATCAGGACGAGAAGCTATGAGGTACATGAGAGATCTGATCATTCCTCGATACATAGTGGCATCAACCAGATCACCATTTTTGTCGGGTGCCACATCATGGTTCGTGGCAAGTGGAGTACTTGCAACCGTTGCATTCTCGATGTTGAACCAACTCAGGATATCTCCAACATATTTGGTCTGATGCAGGAAGATTCCATTTGGTGTCTAATCAACCTGTAAGCAAAGAAAGAACTTCATCTCTCCCATGGCACTCATTTCAAATTCAGCTTTCATCACAGATTCAAATTCTTTACATAATTCTTCGTTGTTGGAAACAAAGATTATGTTATCCATGTATATCTGTACCAGTAGTAAATCACCGTTCTTTTCCTTGATGAACAACGTACAGTCAATTATACCTCTGTGAAAGCCATGTTTCAGCAGATGGGTAGAGAGTTTCTCATACCAGGCTCGAGGGGCTTGATGGAGCCCGTACAAAGCCTTTTCGAGTTTATAAACTCTATCCCGATGATAAGGATCATCGAATCCTTCGGGTTGACTGACGTACACTGTTTCACGGATCTCACCATGAAGGAATGCACTTTTCACATCTAATTGATAAACTTTAATCTGCATAAAGGATGCATAGGCTAGGAAGATTATAATTGCTTCCATCCTTGCCACTGGTGCAAACACTTCATTGTAGTCAACTCCTTCAACTTGCCTGAACCCTTGAACAACCAGCCTAGCCTTGTTTCTGATTATTACCCCTTGGTCATCCTTCTTACACCGAAGAACCCACTTAGTGCCAATAACTTTTGCACCGAAGAATCACAGGATCAGTTTCTATAGATGTTGTCCAGGGGATGATTCACGTTAATCCTAGTTCCGGGAGTGGTCGGAACGGCTACTACATCATCCAGGTTTGGAATCACAGGATCAGTTTCTATAGCTGTTGGAGGACTGGGTTCGGAAGTTCCAGTTACTTCATGAAGGTGTACTTTTAGCAGTGGGAACATGTTCCTCCTGGTTCACATTTTCATGTTCAGCATCTTTATCATCAGAGGAATCACTTATCTCTAGTTCTCCCCCTGAAGAGCTAGTAGAACATTCTAATGGAACCAATGACGTCGAGTCTCGAGTAGGAGCGTTAAGAACGTCGTACATCATGTGAGTAGCCAACATATCATCAGAATAGGAATACGGTAGATTGAAAGATTTAAAAATCCATCATAGTCAAAGAAAAAGGAAGGTCCTTTTCCCGCAAAGGGGGTGGTGTATCTTTGTACATCAACATTGCACCATACTTCTACTTGACCAGTTGAGTTATTGTAGACCCTTTTGTCTGGTATATGTATCCAAGAAAGATACCTTCTTCTGCCTTCTCGCAGAACTTCCCAGTTTGATTTTTCTTTAGCAGCATGCAGGGGGCGCCAAATGGTTCCACATACTCTAAATTGGGTTTACGTTGCTGGAGCAACTCATAACAAGTTTTCCCATGACGTTTGACTACCAAGACCTGATTTAGAGTATAGCATACATTAGCCACTGCCTCGTTCCAGAATTGAACCGATAGTTTTGTGTCAGCTAGTATTGTCTTCTATCAAGCTCCTATTCTTCCGTTCAGCAACACCATTCATCTATGGAGTGTAGGAAGAAGAGAATTGGTGAACAATCCTTTTCTCTTGATAAATGTCCTCCATCCACTGATTCTTGAATTCTGTCCCGTTGTTTGAACGTATTTTCCTTACTTTCTGCTTGTAGAGTGATTCCAATGCGGTAACTAGATGTTTGAATGATTCAAAAGTCTCTGACTTTGCTTTCAGAAACATCACCTAAGAGAACTTGAGTAATCATCCGTCACCACAAAGCAGTACCAATCACCAGCTATGCTTCTTGTGTTGTCAAGGCCAACCAGATCCATATGTAGAAGCTTAAGAGGGAACTCGATAGAATGAACTTTCTTTGACTTGTTAGACTTCTTTTTCTTTTTACCCTTCTTGCATGCTATGAAGAAGTCTGGAAGCTGGAAGTTCTTGACAGTAACTCTATCCACCAGATCATTCTGAACCAGATGGTTCATCTTCCTGGGATTGATGTGTCCCATTCTCCTATCCCAAGAAACTGAATCCCTTTCGGTTGCTTTTGACAAGAAACACTGAGCAGTAGACTTAGTGGTGGAGGCTTTTTATAGGTCCAAGACATACAGATCGTTATATCATGAGGCCGGCATTAGAACTTGTTCCTCCGGGATAACATACTCCTTCTTAAGTAGTAACACTGCTTCTTATCAAACAAAACCTTAAAGCCCTTATCACAAATTTGGGAGACAGAAAGCAAGTTGTTTAGCAATTACTGAACGTAGTTTACCTTATCAAACTTTACCTTCTCGTTTCCCACTTCGCCTTGAGCGGTGATATAACCTCCTTTGTTGGCTACGAATGATACATGTCCCCCTTAAATTTGCTTGACATTGAAAAGGAGAGATGAATTCCCGATCATGAGCCTTGAAGCGTCACTATCAATAATCCAGATATTAGTGATAGCGCTGTAGCAGACGACCTGCACAATAAATGGAAATTATTAGTTCAGGTTGGGGATCCAAGCCTTTACTGGCTTGGGTTTCCCAGAGATATCACACATCATGAACTCAATCCACTGACCTTTAGAGGACGAGGAAACATCTTTCTTCTTATTGTCCTCACAGTCAGACACGTTACTTGATTTTTCTTTCCATAACCAGTCTTGTGTAAGGCCTGTTTGTGATAAACAGACGACTGGCTTATGTTGTGAACTTTTGGTTCACTAATAGTCCTAGGTTTAGTCTTAGGTAATACAGCTTCGCTTTGAGCTTGTCTATGTTGACTTTGGTGTCTTGGATGAGTATTAGATCTCTTTTTGAAAAATCTTGGTTTTTCATCGAAAAGTTCAATTTTCCTTTTAGGTGCCTGAGAATGAGGACAATTTGGAGAAATATGTCCTCGTTTTCCATAATTATAGTAGGATCTCCCTTCGACAGGTAGGGGAGAACTTCTGTGAGGGGTTGAGTCTGGTCGGGAGCCGGTTTATTTCTTATCTTCCTTAAATGCTTCACCTTCTTTAACAAATTTAAATGTTTTAACATTTTGAATGCATTTTTCTTTCTTTTTATCAGGATTTTGGTGAATTACACATTTAGGGTTTGTTGGTTTTGAATTCTTAGGTTCTGACATAATTGTTTGTGAACCCAACCCAACACTATCATGTTCAACTTTAGCACACAAATCATCTTTTAGCATCTTATCTTTCAATCTCGACGTAGTAGCCTTATGTTCAGTGATAGATTTCAAAGTTTTACCTGTGTACTCTGGATCACTGACTAGAGGAGTAGTCACCACATGATCCTTAACCGGGTTATTATTATTGGTTTACATTTAGTATTCAAAAGGATTAAATGTGGTGGTGGTACTACTTTATAACCCAGACCTTCCCTACCATTTCGTTCTTTCACTAAGTTCTGAACTATGTGTGAGGAACTTGCTACACTGTGCAGTTTTTGTTTTAAAGATTCAACTTCGACTTGCAACACTGCTTTTTCCTTTTTAGTATCCTCTAATGTATTTAGATAGAACTTAATTTCATTTGATTGATTTAGGGCAACAACCTCGTTTTCCCTTAGTTGTTTCCCTAGCAGTTCAATCTTTTCTTTAAAACTGTACTCATATTATGTTAAAACATGGTTTGCTTCAGTGCACAGTTTTAAATCATTTACCAGATTATCATTGTGTTCTAATAACCTAGAAAATTTTAAGTCAATGCTTTCTCTAAATTTATCACATTTGGCACAAGCATGTTTATCAAATAATTCGTCTTTAGAGTATACCTGAGCGGAACTGGACGAATCAGCCATAAAAGCAGAGTCAGAATCTTCAATGACTGGAGATTCTGAGTTTGTAGCATTCAACTATTCTTCCACAAGATGATCTACAACATCCATAGCTTCTTCAATATTTGAACGTGCATGCTCAGCTATGAGGTTTCCCTCGCTTGCAGATCCATCATCCAAATCATCTACTTGTGCTATAGTTGACTCTCCCTCAGATACGAATCAGAAGGACCAGTCTTGTCCTTCATCGGCTTGAGCTACCATAGCTTTTGACTCTTTGCTTGATGATGCCCCAATCTTCTCCTTATCCTGACGGTTAAATATAACTTGTGCTACATTTTGACTCTTCTTTAACTTGTCATTTATGTCTAATGTGGCAAGAGTGTCATTTTGTCACAGAGTAGACACAAACGGATCCCATTTTTCTGGCAGACCATCATCAAAACTAGAAACTTTGTCTTCCATATATGTGGTCACACCATGTGTATGCAGTTCGATCATCAGATGATAGAACTGATCAATTATATCATCTAAGCTCTCATTTCCAATTGGTGAGAAATTATCAAACTCCTTCTTGAGAGCTTTAGCCTTCAGCGCCTTAAGGGTTGCATTACCATCATATCTCTTTTCTAATGCCTCCCACAGCTTCTTCGACTGCTTGTTTTCAGAGAATTGATGGAATATGTCTTTAGGTATCGATTGGGTCAATAGTGCATACGCTTTCTTTTATGCGTTATGTAGAACTTTCTAAGCTTTATTCATAACCCCCAAAGTCAACTTCACCCCATTAGCACTGACTGGTATAGTATAACTAGTCTCTATAGATGTCCAAAGATTAGGGTCAACTCCATTCAAGTAGATCTCAAACCGTTGTTTCCACTGAGGATACTCATCCAACGTCAGCAACTTCGGCGATTTGTTATGATTCCCAATCTCATTTTCAAGAATGAGAAGGTTCTAGATACGAGAGTCTTTTCTGGTAGTAAATGTAGCAAGCTAATCTTCCATTTCTTAAACTTTAACAAACTTGAGACAAGACAGATTCACTTATGCGACTGGACAAGCTGACTGAGTCAATCGTGCGATTGAATGATGCGAATGACTTCAATCATGCGATTGTATTTAGTCATGCGAATGAAGAGTACGATTGAGGTCAACTGACTGGAATAGCTTAACCGTGCGAATAAACTGTGCGAATGACTTCAATCGTGCGATTGAACTGTACGAATAGGATTCAGTCGTGCGATTGAGCTAATCGTGCGACTGAGGCTGCTGTTGCGGGAAAAAGTCAAATTTTTGAACACTTTGACACAATGTAAGGCCCCGTTCCCGAGACGCTTACAACTGCTCAATCATCACGCATAAAACATATAATTACATTTGTATTTCCTGAAACATCACAGCGGAACATTTAACTAACTTTCATTTCTATGTAAATGCTTTTGCAAGTTAATACAACATTCATTACAAAACATCGTTTGTTCGTATTACAATGCAAAACCATTAAACAAAAGAATGCCATCCAAAAAGAGCTGAGTAGCCGCCCCGTGCCATCCTCACAACGTTACCTGCCAACTGGAAACACATAAAAGTCAGCATTGCTGAGTGAGTTCTAATTTTAATATAAAACATACTTTACTTTCGATCTTAAACCGTAATTTACATTCTTACGCGATCAAGCATCATACGTACACATAGCTAATATCATATTATCTTCATCATTCATTCGTTAACTTTCATTCATCTAACTTACATCATTACCATTCACATTCGTTTCTTTCATTCACATTCATTTATATCTTCTCACTTTCATTCATACGTTCATTACTTTCGGTGACATGTACAATACCCCGAACATTGTGCACGAAGCTGGTTACTGGGACTGAGGTCTTTCATAGACCTCGAACATTGTGCACGAAGCTGACTCCAGTACCTAGGGCAAGTACATTCACCACTTATCTTTTCTCTTTCATTCCGGATCAATGTCATGTGCTATA
>BJCO01777056.1:0-12232 GCA_018326465.1 Flaveria floridana | reverse complement strand
TTGTGGTCTTCAGTACTTTAGATCTTCAGCTGTTGTTCTTCAGTTCTTTGATCTTCAGCTGTTGAGTCTTCAGTCTTTGTCAAACTGCTGATAAAGCTTTTAGCAGTTGTTGTGATGTCTTGTGGGACATAGAGGTTTTCCTGATCTTGGCTCATTGGTTCTTTTGGTCCAACAAACTCCCCCTAAACCAATGCAGCCAAAACCTCTAAGCAATTTATTTTCCCACTTATTGATGGCAGAAATGTTGGTCTTTTTCCTTCTTGATCAGATTAGAAGATAACCCAAATAAGCACTGGCCTGGGAAGACATCTCTGAGATTTGATTGGCTTAGTATGGATGGGAACCCTGACTTGGGAAACTAGACACAGGGTTGTTGTCCCATCCATGAGATCTACTTCCCATAGATGAGACGGTAGGATTCTCTGGTGTAGGCTTTGAGGAATATCATTTGTTCTTACATGGACAGATCCTCAGCCTCACCTTCAAATAACCCTTCCCGCACATATAGCTCCGAGACATACTTGGCCTGTTTGCCGTTTTTGAGCTCAACTGTTGTAATCTGCCTATAGGCGAATTCATCAGGATGTTTGCCCTCAAGTAGCAGGTTGAGCTCAACTGTTGTAATCTGCCTATAGGCGAATTCAGCTGTTGACTTCAGCTGTTGACTTCAGCTGTTGCCTTCAGCTGTTGCCTTCAGCTGTTGACTTCCGCTGTTGCCTTCAGCTGTTGACTTCAGTTGTTGCCTTCAGCTGATGTCTTCAGCTGTTGTTCTTCAGACTTTGGAAGATCTCATACTTAGCTTCGAAAGCCTTTTGAATGTAGCACCAAAATGACTATGTGAAGTGGTTTTGGTTGCACCAGCCTTATAATGACCTAACAGAGTCCAAGTTTGCAAGCAAATTAGTATATACAAATTATAAATACCTGAACTTGACCCTATGAACCATTCCATGAACTAAGAAGGAGAGATCCTCTGGAATTTGGTCCCATACTCCATGTTTGTTAGACAAGCTATGAATAACAACATCTAGGAGGTACTTCCATTTAGAGGAAACCTTCCCTTTCTTAAAGGTTCTAACTGAGAAGTCTCCCTTATAGCCCATCTACTCAAAAGAATGATTTACAGCAGATTTTGGAAAGGACACTTCACCTTCTTCATCATCCAACTGTAAGTGTGAGTTAATGGAGGCTAGAGTGATGAACAGTGTCCTCCCCTACACCGTGGCAGACAGTGCCTTCTCCCCATCCATGGTGACTTCTTTACAAGTCTTCCAAAAGTCCAAAAGATGATCCTCATAAAGTGGAGGATCAATAGTAAGGGAGATGAAGTAGTTGGAGAGTGAAAGAAAACGTCAAACCTCTGAGAAACTTGGATCTTTCTCAAAGTTTAATAGAGCAACCTGGTTATGTTTCTTGTGAAGTTACATGTAGAAATCTGGTTGGTTTCTGCGGTTGAGGTTGTCCATTTTATGATAGCTTTAGAGTTGAAGAAAGGTATGAACAATAGCGGTGAGTGGGTTTTTAGGTTTAGAGAGAATTCAGATGAAGAAGATAGTGAAAGAGGGGGAACCATATGAAAAAGGCTTGAGACAATGTTAATGCAAAAGGATAAACTTTGAAGTCTGAATGTTGGTCCCACCTCTGAAAAAGTGCCTAAAAAGGTAGTTTGCTTGGATGTTGAGATTTCTTCTGAAGGAAATTTGTCTTCAGAAGATTTGTGATGCCAAAATTTGACTTCGGAATATATTCCTAAGCTTAGTGAAAAATGGCTTTGGAAGAAAATTTACTTAGGCAAATTTTCTTCCGAAGAGTATTTAGTCTCGGAAGAAATTGCTTTCGGAAGAAATTTGTTCTTGAAATATACATAAGTACTTAGAAGCATATTTTGGCTTCGGAAAAACTATGAAATTTCGTCCTAAGGTAAATCTACTTTAAATAGTTATGTGTTTTGAAGACTTAAAATTCTTCCGAAGGCAATTTTTTAAGATCTTCCGAAGGAAAACACACTTGGTAATTTTTCAAAATGCTAAGGAATATCATTTTTTTTAAGATTTCATCCAAGATAAACTGGGCTTATGTAGATGATTTAGACAACTTAGGACACACACTTCCTTTTAGAAATAATATAGATTAAGTTTTCTTTAAGAAAATCTATTCAAGGTTAATCATCCCAAAAGCTAATATAAGATATTTAAATCTCTGCTCATCAAAAGCTTTTGTGAACAGATCAGCATATTGTTCATTTGTATCAACCTTGATTAGTTTTATCAATCCCTTTTTTATGATTATCTCTAATTAGATGATACCTGATATTGATGTGATTTGTCCTTGATTGCTGCACAAGATTCTCTGTGATAGAGATAGCACTATTGTTGTCTATGTGGATAGGAGTCTCTTTGAAGTTGTATCCATAGTCCAGCATCTGATTTTGAATCCAAAGTACTTGAGCACAACAGCTTGCAGCAGCAATATATTCAGCCTCAGTAGTTGATACAGATACACATGATTGTTTCTTACATTGCCATGAGACTATCCTTCCACCAAGGAATTGACATCCCCCAGATATGGACTTTGCAGTCATGTTGTAACCACCATAATCACTATCTGTATAAGCATACAGATTGAAGTTAGAGTTTTTTCGATAGCCTAACTTAGGAGCACCTTTGAGATATCTAAGAATTCTTCTAACAGTAACCAAGTGTGACATATTGGGGTTGGCTTGATATCTTGCACAATATACATGTAGTAAACATTATGTTAGGCCTGCTGGCTATAAGATACATAAGAGATTCAATCATTGCCCTGTAAAGATGTTCATCTACACACTCCCCTTCAAGATCAGGTCCAAGAGAGTGGTTTCGGGCTATGGGTGTCTTTGCTACCTTACATTCAGTCATGTTGAATCTTATAAATATATCTTGTACATACTTTGACTGACTTATGAAGATGCCATTGTCAACTTGCTTCACTTGAATTCCTAGAAAGAAAGTATGTTCTCCCATGGCACTCATTTAAAATCTATTCTTCATCAGCTTCTCAAAGTCTTTGTAGAGCTTTGGATTAGTTGACCCAAAGATAATGTCATCCACATATACTTGAACCAACATTAAGTCATTTCTTTTTCCTTAGATAAAGGGAGTTCCATCTATAGTACCCCCTCTTCTATCCATGTTGAGAGAGATACTGATATAGTGTCTCATACCACTTTCTTAGAGCTTGGTACAGCCCATAGAGAGCTTTATCAAGCTTGCACACATAATCAGGATGATCTGGGTCTGCAAAGCTAGATGGTTGTTTGACATACACCTCTTCATCAATCACCCCATATAAAAATGCACACTTGACATCAAGTTGGTAGATATTGAAGTCCTTGGATGCAGCAAATGCTAGGAATATTCTAACAATTTCAAGTATTGCTACAGGAGCAAAAACATCACTGTGGTCAATTCCTTCTTCTTGTATGTACCCTTAAACAACCAGTCTTGCCTTGTTCTTGATAACAAGACCTCTATCATCCTTCTTGTTTCTAAACACCCATTTGGTACCTATAATAGTCTTCCTATAAGGAAGAGGATATAGGTTCCAAACCTTTTGTCTTTTGAATTAAAGCAGCTCCTCTTGCATTGCTTCAACCTAACTTCCATCCTTCAAAGCCTTATCAACTTTATTTAGCTCTATCTGGGACAAGAAACAAAAGTGTAGACAAATATTTTTGTCATGGGTTTGTCCTCTTATTCTCACCCCCATATCAACATCTCTAATGATGTTTGTGGTGGGATGTGACTTGTGGATACTGAGTTGAGGAATCACAGCAAGTTGTTTAGATAGATCTAGATTTGAAAATTTAGATCTGGCAATAAAGTGTGTTCCACCACATCAGCACACTTATCAAGAGAAACTTGATCCAATAAGTGTGTGACATCATTGATGTTGTCATTAATGGAGTGGTTATCAGCATCAATAAATTCTTGATCACTGTCACCACTACCATTTCCTCTTACATTTGAAGTTCCTGCATTTGTGTCTTGTACCTCTGAGCTGAAAGTTTTAGGTACTCAAGATGTATCAACATGATCTGTCATTATTGTGCTGACAGGAACTTCATTTGCAGGGTTAGTTACCATTAGAGCTGAAGATGTAGTCTGTCTTGCTCTTCTTAGCATAAATCTTGGATCAGGATCTTCTATTGATGTGTTACCTGTTGATCCTGAAACATCTTCATAAGATTTGTTAAAACAGTTGGTAACTAAATCAAGATCAAATAGCCAATCAGGACCAGAACCTTTCACACAGGGTGTGTACTCACTGAAGATCACATTCGCTAATTCTTCAACTACTTTAGTTCTGAGATTGTATACTCTATAAGCCTTAGCTTGAGAAGAGTATCCAATAAAGTGTCCATCATCTGATTTCTCAGCAAACTTGGCTACTTGAGCTTTGGTACTCATGATGGTGCATGGACATCCAAATGACCAGAGAAAACCAATAAAAGGTCTTCTTTTGTGCCATAGTTCATAGGGAGTCTTACCATGAGTCTTGACTACTAAAACTCTATTCTACACATAGCAGTCAGTATTAACTGCCTCTACCCAGAAGGTAATAGGCAGTTTAGAATCAGACAACATGGTTCTAGCAGCTTCAATAAGTGTCATGTTTCTCCAGCAACTCTGTTTTGCTGAGGAGTCCTGGGAGCACTATATTGTCTTACAATACCCTTTTCATCACAAAATGTGTCAAGGATTTGGTTCTTGAATCAGTTCTTTAATCACATCTTATGATCTTGACCTTGTGATCAATTTGATTCTTAACTTTCAGAATGGATTTCTTCAAGATTTTAGGAGTTTCATCCTTAGTTATAAGGAAGAAAACCTAAGTGAATCTTGTGAAGTCATCTGTGATCACTAAAAAGTATAAGGTCCTTCCTAAACTCATTACACTGGTGCAGCCAAAGAGATCCATGTGTAATAAGTGAAGGGGAGTAGTGATATAGTTCTTAACCTTTGGCTTGTGAGACACCAAGTGTTGTTTCACTTTCAGGCATGCAACACAGTGATCATCACTTGTAAACTCTTTCTTTGACATTCCAGTTACCAAATCATTCTTAATCAGTTTATTCATGTTCTTAAAGTTTACATCGCACATCCTTTTATTCAAAGGAAAGACTCATCACTATTGGCCTTAGATAGAAAGCAAGAAACTTCTCCTGAGGGGGATGTTTCCTGCAAATCCATCTTGTACATGTTCCCTTTCCGAGGTGCTCTAAGCAAGATATGCTCTTGAGGAATGACCACCCCGGGCTTGAGAATAATGCACTCATGCTCAGTAAAGAGCATGTTATGTCTCTGGTCACAAAATTAGGATACACTCAGTAAATTATACCCAAGCTCCTTAACAAAATTTACCATCTCAATGCTGAGCTTACCATTTATGACCCTGCCCCTTCCAGTATTGTAACCACCAACATCTCCTCTAAAAGCAACTGGTCCTCTATCAATTTTCTCAAAATCAATTTTCTTAAAATTTTTAAGCAAGAAGTCATTACCCGTCATGTGCCTGGAACAACCACTATCAATGATCCATACATTTTTTTGGTCTTCAGTTGTTCCTGCACAATAAAAGAAGAATTAGATACATTTGGAAACCCAAGCCTTATTGGTCGTGGGCTCTTCAAAATGAACTAAAGATAATGCAATAGTAATTGAACCTATACTAAGACTATTGGGATCATTTGCTGTTGTGCATGAAGAATTTTCAGTCACATGGTCTTCCGTTATCTTCCACACCATCTTTGGAAGATTAGGCTTGACCTTCAAAGCTTCAGAAGTTTTACAACTTCGGAAGTTTTTGAAACTAACCATTCGGAAGATATTTCTTTCATTGCAACAAGCTTTAGTGCTTCGGAAGCATTCCTTTCTTCCAAGACCATATTTTCTTCCGAAGGCAATTTTTCACTTGTCTTCATTTTCATTTTGGAGCTTTTGAAAAAAGCACTGATTTCTTCCAAAGCTTTTTTCTTCTTGGTCTTCTTAGAAGTTTTCTTCTTGGTTATATTGATAGTACTTTTAGGATTGTAGATCCAATCCTTAGCCAGCTGAGAAGTAATGCCACACATAATGCAGTTAAAAAAGCTTTCTTCTGAGAGCCTTCTTGTGAGTAGAAGACTGAGTTTGATCACTTTCCATCTTCATCCCCATCTTTGAAGATATTGTGGTAGGCTTCCTAAGATGAAGCTTGCCTTTGGAGGTAGATATTTCATGCTATGTAGCAGTGTTACACAGCTGCTCAGTCTTCATTCCTTCACAGGGATGAGTTGAACATGTACTTGAACTCTTGGTACAAGAGTTCAAAGTTGTGTCCTTAGTCTTTACCATTTCAAAAGCTGCAGAGATAAAATTTTGTATCTGCTTGGAGTTGAAAGTGGCCTTGATCTCCTGAGCTCTCTTTGATATTCTCTTTACTGCTCGGATCAAGTTCTTCCTCTTAGACTTAGTCATCCCTGACTTGTTCCTCTCCTCAGGACAATAGTGACCCTTGTTAGGATGATCTTCTCATTTTTCCCAGATCCATCCTTCACTACCTCCTTTTCATCATCTTTATCACTGGGATCTATGGATGGCAGCTCATCTTGACTAGTTCCATACCTTGGAGATCTTACAGGTAATAGAGTTTGTGGAGGAGCTATCTCAGTAGATCCTAGTCCCTGTTTGTTCTGATAACACACTTTGGAAAGTAGGGATGAGGATATGATGTTCTTGAAGGTCTCTTCATTAAGAACATGCTTCTCTGCCTTGGCCTTGCTGATCACTAGCTCAGCTTGGCACTTAGTTAACTTAGTAATAGGATCTTAGATCTGAGTCCTGTAGTTGGTATGCTCATGTTTAAAAGTTGAAATGGTTTTTTTTAAGTCTTATGTTTTTTACTTATCCTTATTTTCAGCTCTTTTGAAATTAGATTTTAATATGATCAACAACTCAAGATCAGATCTTATTTCTGAGTTATAAGACCTATATCTATTAACTTTAGTAATGCATTTTAGGGTACAAAGATGTTCCAATATCTTGGCTTCATCAAGATCTGCCATCAATGCTTGATTTGGAGGCACATCCTCTACCTGGAAACTCCAATCAAAGCATCCTTCTTTAACAGCAACTGCAGCTTGGTGCTTAGGCTTCTCAATGTGTGAAGCTCCCTCAGTGTAGTTTAGCTTGGGTTGTGCTTGGCCACCATTTATCCGGGGTGCCTTGCACTCCCTAGAAAAGTGCCCCATTTGGTTATAGTTGTAACACTTCACTTTGCTTTTATCCAGTCCAATTTTGATACATTGCTAGAAAACTTTCTCCCTATCGTCTTGTAGAACTTCTTGGCTTTATATGTGAGAAGAGCTATTTGTTGAACTATCTCCATGTACTACAGGTCATCTAGATCAATGCAGTCCAAGTCTTCATGGGTGAAGAGAAAGTTGCATGTGCTTTCATCATAAGACACAAAGCCATGTGATGAGCTTGTCTCTTGGAATAGGATTCCATGGATGTAGCTCTCCTTTGGTGTCTCAGGGAATGTGATAAAAGGGCCCTTAGGTGAGTTTTCAGGGTAAGAGATGAAATGGTGTTGTGGTTCTCTACAATCCCTTTCAACCACATAAAAGGAAGAACTCTGCTGATTGTTAGAGTTGCCAGATGGATTTTGCATGTTCATCTCCATCTAGTAACCACTGAGTATGCTATACAACTCAGTGACAGTGAGGGTCTTGAGATTTTCAGTCCCCTTAATGACCACACAATAGTGTGTCCATTGTCTTGGAAGAGAGGACATGAACTTTCTTACGATGCCCCTATTCTCCAGTTTTACTCCAATATCCATCAGAGTATCCACAATCTCAACATACCTGAAGTATTGTTGAGTCATGGTTTCACCTGCTTTGAAGGTGAAATTCTCAAACTGCTACTTCAGGACCCTTCTTGTTTTCTTTTGCATTAGAACAACCTTCATACATCAGCTTTAGTGCATCCCAAAGCGGCTTGGGAGTCTTGCACTTCTTGAAACCTCTGTAGATGGCATTTGGAAGAGCAGTTTGGAAGGGAGTCATGGCTTTCTAATCTATGCCTACTCTTTTTCTATCATCTTTAGAATAGTCAGCCACCTCCTTTGGAGTCATGCCACCTCCAACAGCAGCTGAAGAGGTGCATAGAATGTAAGGTCCTTTAGTAATAGACTCCCACATCCTGCTATCTTGTGACTTGATGAAGCCTTCCATTCTTAGGCACCAAGTATCAAAATCATCAGGAGTAATTAGTGGGGACTTTACCATGGTACCGGTTTCCATATCAGCCTTAGATACTGCTATTTGAGTTGTTAAGTGATTTGTGAGAACTGAGGAGATTTAAGATGGTGAGATCTTACAATCAAGAGCCTCTAATGCTCTGATACCGATTGCAGGACCATTTAAGGATGGTTAATACAATCAGTCTCATAATAAGGATAGAGTTAGAGCACTTAACAGATCAAATAGGGAACCAGGGATTTGAGAGTTAGGATGCAAGGAACACAAGTAAGTAAAGAGACAGAACTTAAGACAATATGTATAAGGTTTTCAAGGATGATGTATATTAATCTCAAGTTCTCTTACAAGAATTACAATGCATCAGAAATAAGTTACAAGAGATTGAGATACTTTATACTACACACTACAACCGGCCATACATGAAAAGTCAGTTGGAACATTGAAAGACAGCAAAATCAATGTAGAGTCAAAAGGTAGATTGCCTTTTGACTAGTGACTATGACATGCCATAGCTCACATCCTAATATTATATAAAAATGATAAAAGTACATAAAGTAGAAAGTTAGAAGCAAAGACCTTAATATACAGTTATAAAAGCATGGACATTTTCACCAACTTATGCAAGCTGGTGAGTCATCTGAGTTGCAGCGGAAATTTGGTCAGCTTTTGTAAAATACATCAGAGAAAAGCATGTTCTTCTAAGTTTTCAGAATAAATCAATCTTCACTTTATTAGGCTTCGGAAGACTTTGTCTTTGAAGCTTTGGAAGACTTCATCTTTGGCTTCGGAAGATTTGATCTTTGGCTTCGGAAGGCATTATACTTAGAATATTTCTTGTGCTGAGTATAAAGCTTCCTCAGGAACTTTTGGCTTCGGAAGATTTTATACTGCATGATTTTCATGCAAAGTATAAAACTTTCGTAGCAGTTCTACTTGGTACTTTGGTGCATGCATGCTGGAAGCCTTTTGGTTGCTTTGGTTGCATCAGCCTCTATATAAACCTTACATCTTTTCAGACGTGCATAATGGTCATCACTTGTAAAATCTTTCTTTGGTATTCTAGTTTCCAAATCATCTTTAATTAATTTATTCATGTTCTTAAAGTTTACATGGCATATTCTTTTATATTAAAGGAATGACTCATCACTATTAACTTTAGATAGAAAGCAAGAACTTCTTCTGATGGGAAGGTTTCTTGTAAATCCATCTTGTACATGTTCCCTTTCCCGAGGGCTCGGAGTAGGATATGCTCTTGAGGAATGATCACCCCGGGCTTGAGAACAATACACTCATGCTCAATAAGGAGCATGTTATGTCTCTGGTCACAAAATTGAGATACACTTAAAAGATTACACTCAAGCTCTTTGATAAAATTTACCTTCTCAATGCTGAGCTTACCATTTGTGACCTTAGCGCTTCCAGTGATGTGACACCTGATTCACCTCCAAAATCAACTGGCCCTCCATCAATTTTCTCAAAGTCTTGAAGCAAAGAGTCATTGTTAGTCATGTGCCTGCAATAACCACTATCAATGATCCATACATTTCTTTTGGTCTTCAGTTGTTTCTGCACATAAAAAAGACGATTATTTACATTTGAAAACCCAAGCCTTGCTAGTCTTCGGCTTATCAAGATGAACTGAATATAGTTTAATAGTTATTGATCCTATATGCAAGCTTTGAGGATCCTTGGCTATTATTGATGAAGAAACTTCAGTCATATGGCCTTCCTTCATCTTCCACATTATCTTTGGAATATTAGACTTGGCCTTTAAAACTTCAAAAGTTTTTATGACTTTGGAAGTTTTAGAGACTCAATCTTCAAAAGCTTTTGCATCCACTGCAGCAAACTTCAGTGCTTTGAAAGCATTCCTTTCTTTCAAAACCAAACTTGCTTCCAAAGATGGTTTTCCACCGATCTTCTTTTTATTCACCTTGGAGCTTTTGAAGGAAAATTACTTTCCTTTCGAAACTATTTTCTTCTTTCTCTTAAAAGTCTTCTTCTTTTTTATGTGGATGGTACTCTTACGATTGTAAATGCAATCTTTAGCATAATGAGTTGTACCACCACATATGATGCATTGCACAGCCTTACTTCTGAAAGTCTTGCTCTGAGGGAAAGGTTGATCTTTGATCTCTTTCCAGCTATTTCTTCACCTTCTTAGATGATGCAACAAGCTTTTATGGGTGAATATTTCCTTTGGACTTGAATGGTTCAGGTTATGCAATAGTGGTGCACAGTTGTTCAACGTTCTTCACTTGACCAGGATGGTTTGAACTTGAACCAGGACTCCTGGTACTAGATTTCTTAATAAGTTTTCAATCTTTCTCACCTCAAACCCAATGGAGATAAAGACTTGTTTTTTGCCAGGGGTTGAAGGTGGGCTTGATCTTTTAGACTTTCTTTGATTTTCTTTTAGTAACCCTGATCAAATTCTTTCTAGTAGACTTGTCCATCCCTAGTCTCTTCTATTCTCTAGAAATATAGTGACCCTTCTTAGGAAGAACCTCTTCACTCATTTCGGATTCATCTATTACTAAATCCTCTTAATCTTTATCCTCTTCTTAGATAGGTTTAATGAGAGCCAGCTCATCTTCATAAGTTTCACACTTTGGAGATCTGACTGATAATAATGTGTGTGAAGGAGCAATAAAACTTCCGTAGCATGATTTTATACTTAGCATGATTTTCATGCAAAGTATAAAACTTCCGTAGCAGTTCTACTTAGTACTTTGGTGCATACATGCAGGAAGCCCTTTGATTACTTTGGTTGCATCAGCCTTTATATAGACCTTACAAACTCCCCCTAAGCTGATGCTACTAAAACTAAGAAGGTTGATTTTCAGTTGATTATCCTTATTAGAATCATGTCTATTCGTTTTTTCATCAGTTGGTTAGGATCCCTAAAACTTTCAAAATATATTCTCATGTCATGGAGATCATGCAGAGGTAGATCAAGTATGTCTTACAAGAAGTAGACATCTTGACTACCTTGATCTCTGATGACATACCATTTGTCTGGATTAGCAGCAAAGGTCCATGATAGGATGGGTCTTCTAGCTATAAGAGGCTGTACTATGGTAGGAGTTGGTTGATCAGCTTCTATTGCACCTTATCAAGATGTTCTGACTCATCCTGAGGTTTGGAAATGGATGCTTTTTTCTTCTTGTTTACTTTCTTTGCAGCCATCCTTTTCTTCCTCTTTAGAGTGTTTAACTGAGAGGGTTGGCCTTGAGTACCATGTTGTTTTGTTTTCCCTCCCTTAGTTGAGTCATCTTCGCTCACAGGTTCAGAAGGAGAGAGAGTAGTGTAGGATTCTATGTGCCCAAGACACTTAGAATATTGATGTGGTTAGTACGTTATGATCCAAGTCGGGTTATACCCAATAACAAGCTTAGCAAACACTAATTAATATTTAATTGATGATATGATCATGCAATTAAATATTTACACCAATTTAGAAAATGGGTTTTCTAAATAAGTTGCATATGAGATGGAACAATTTATTAGGATATTTTGTTCATTAATATTATTTGAAGTGTTATTTAAATTAGTTGTATAACACCAAATAAAAATGAGAGTATACTACTTATATAATTAAATGGTTAATTGTTACAAGACTAGATATATGTGTGGGTTAATGCTTGATATTTATAAAAAGAAAACTTTTTTTTATAAACATGCAAGCCGTTCACCATGAAGCCATGCATGTGTGTGTGTAGTTTTCTTTTGGTCTTTGATTCTCTTGGTAAGAACAATCCACTAGCTTGCCTTTGGGAAGAACAAGCACATGCACCATGTCTCCACTAATTAGTCTTTTATACTCTCAAACTCAGCTCATAACATGTAACTAACAACAAAAACACTCCTCTCTCTCCCTTAAAGAAGCTACGGACCAGCAGCATATTTTCAGGGTTTTCTTGAAGTGTTTTGGTGTTGTTTTGGTGATTT
>BJCO01777054.1:0-14545 GCA_018326465.1 Flaveria floridana | reverse complement strand
TACGTCTACCCTTCCTACCCACCGGTCCCGCTAGAAGTCCTTAATTTTAATTCTACGTCTCCACTCACTCCTATCCTCGATCATGTGCTCAGAGAGGTGCAAGTCTATCATATCTCGCCTAATTATTTCGTCCCAAGTCAACCTAGGTCGACCTCTATTCCTCCTACCCTCTACGGTGATGTTCTCTACTGCTCTAACGGGTGCTACCATCGACGTTCGCTTTACGTGACCAAACCATCTTAATCTTCCCTCTCTTATCTTATCTGTGATGCACGCCACCTCCAGCCTCCGTCGAATCGCGTCGTTTTTTATTCGATCCAATCTGGTGTGTTCACACATCCATCTGAGCATACGCATTTCCGCGACCTCTATTTGTCTCTGGTACGATTTTTTTATGGCCCAACAGTATGTTCCGTATAACATTGCTAGACGTACTGCCACGCTGTAAAGTTTTCCCTTTAATTTTGTTGGGAACCTCTTATCACACAGGATCCCTGATGCTGCTCTCCATTTACACCATCCTGATTGCACACGGTGAGCTACATCGTTGTGTATATCTCCGTCCTCCTGTACGTACGAGCCCAGGTATTTGAACGTAGACGTCTGTGGTACCGTCATACTCTGGAGTTGATGTGTGTGTCCTCTTCAGCCTCACCACTAAAGTTACAATGCATGTATTCAGTCTTAGAGCGACTTATCGTTAAGCCTCTACTCTCTAGTGCTGCTCTCCACTGTTTTAGCCTCTCGTTAAGCACCGTTTTAGATTCTGATATTAGGACAATATCATCTGCAAACAGCATGCACCACGGGACAGGCTCTTGTATAGACTTGGTCACCTCATCCAGCACTATTGTGAAGAGAAACGAGCTTAATGCCGATCCTTGGTGTAGTCCCACTTCCACCGGAAAGAAGTCTGTGTCTCCGACTGGTGCTCGCACACATGTTTTTGCCCCTTCGTACATATCCATTATTATTTTGATATACTTCTCTGGTACCCTTCTGAGTCGTAAATTTTCCCAAATGAGTTGACGCGACACACTGTCATATGCTTTTTATAGGTCAATGAATATCATATGAAGGTCCCTTTTATTTTCTCTATATTTCTCTATTATCCTTCTTATGACGTGTATGACTTCTGTTGTGGAGCGTTCTGGCATAAATCCTAATTGGTTCACCATAATCTTAGTTTCTCGTCTAATCCTCATGTCAATAACTTTTCCCGTAGTTTTATCGTGTGACTCAATAGCTTTATTCCCCTGTAATTTGCACAACATTGGACATCTCCTTTTTTCTTATATATGGGTACTATGAAACTGCTTCTCCATTGCTGTGGCATCCTCTCGGTTTTGAAGATGATGTTAAAGAAGTCTGTTAGCCAATGCAGACCCTCGTTTCCCAGGCACTTCCACACTTCAATCGGTATGTTGTCTGGCCTCACCGCCTTAGCCCTTCCCATTTTCTTCAACGCTCTCGTAACTTCGTCGTCTGTGATACTTCTACAGTAACACTTGTTTTGTTGGTGTGATTGATTTGGTATACTAATCGCAGTTTGTTTGTTAGGGTTCCTTATGTTGAAAAGGTTATCGAAGTAAGTTTTCCATCTCACCTTGATGTCGTTCTCCTTCAGCAATACTTCAGGAATTAGATTTATAAATGATATTAAAATGCATTATTATATATCAATGATAAAGATTATTGAACTAAGTTGGTTTTTTTTGTTACAATCAACCTATTGTTAAACTTTCTTTTTCGACTTTGTGTTTCTATGATATTATCTTCCACTTTCCAACATCGATGATAGTTCTAGTAGGGTGGAACCAATTATTTATGGTTGTGTGGTTGAAATTGTTAGTTATAATTCGTGTTTTAATTTAATGCTTTTAGATACCTATCATATCATTGATACTAGTTAATTATCAAGTTATGTAAAAACCTGATTAACCTAATTATACAGACTAATAGTATATTGTATTTATATGAAGCCTGTAATTAATAAAACATGTGTTACTTGATTATAAAAGTTAGTTTAATGATTTTGTTTGACTATGAAATCAAACAACAGGTAAACTAAGTTGCAATCTAGTTAAGAAGCAGAAAAAACACAAATCTTATATTGATTGAGTGGATAACCCTAGGCATATGAGGCAATCTACAATAAACTGTCTTTCAATTAAAACAATAATCAATAACATAAAAACAAGCAAACTAGATTCATATATTAACAAGTACTGCTTGAATACAAATTCATGACATTAAAATGGTTCGCCACATGTTAACTCGATATTTAACATAAGTGTTCGATTGTTGCATAGACGTATCTTATATTGATTCATTGGATAACTCCACGCACAAATCATAGTGAATCGCCCCAACTAGGGTGAGATGACACCACTAGAAGATTAACACAATCAACAACATCACAAGAATACATACGAACCAAAATTGTCATAGTTTGATGAGCATTTCAAAGTGTCAAATATAAATATCATGGCACATGGCTGCATAAGATACCGTTTATTAAAGCCCAGTTGAGTTTTTTTTGAACGGCAAACCTATTATACTCCTAAATTATTCTATATTACATCATTGTCTGGCTTTGAACTCAGGACCTCCCCTCTAAAAGGCAATGCCTCTACCAAGTAGGCTAGCCCCACATTGACTAAAGCCCAATTGAGTTAATTGCTCATATCAAGTCCAAATTACTAAAAAAAGTCAATGTGAAGTCCATTTTCATCATGTATCTCATTTGAATTTGCAGAGAACAAAACTATGATATCTCATTTTATTCAATTCGATCAGTTTGTAATTTACGTTCAACAGGTTAAATATAGTAACATATGAAAGTAAGGCTACATCATATGATCATAATCATTTTTATTTCTTTGATTTAGTTTAGCTTACATTGTTTTCACAATTAACCTGCATAGTCATAAAAATATAAAATCACATGGAAGTAATATATTTTATGCAAATAATAATGTGATATTAAATGTGAAAAGGTGAAATATGATGTATGTAAGATTGCATTGATTAATCACAAATACAATTTTGAGTAATTATATTTTGACGACTTAACCTAGACTTTACTTTTCACTCTTACGGCATGTTTGGGATTGCTTTTAAAAAGCAACTTATTGACTTATTGACTTTTTCAATAAGTTAATAAGTTAGCATGGAGTGACTTATTAACTTATTCTCTCACAACAATCACATTGCCAAACACTGTAAAATAACTTTTTAACTTTTCAAAAGTTAAAAAGTTAAAAGTTGATAAAAATAAGCACTTCCAAACACCCACTTAAACTAAAAAAGAAGTTATTTATGTTTGTATTTTGTCACAATTTATTCTACTAAAATAAAGAATTTTTTTCTTAAATTTTAGGTAAGTGATAAGAGACAAAAAGTGAAATAACAAAAACAAAAATGGAAAAGGAGTGTTCTTTTGTATATTTTTTTTATTAAGAACGCAAGTTGAAATTCATGGTAAACTCAAACGAAGAAAAACGCAGTTTGCTCTATAATTTTTTATGGGTCCAAACTTTAAACTAGTCAATGATTTTATATATACAATGATTTTTTTACCTAAATATAATTTTTTTACCGGTTTAAACTCTATAGTTTTAAACTATAATTTTAATACAATGATTCTTATCTAAATATAGTTAATATATTAAATAAAGCTAGAGGCTTGAGCATAGTCAAACTCGATATGTGAATAATAATAATTCTGAAAGAGCATGTTATAAAAGAAATTATGTTCTATAAAATTATTTTTTAATCCAAGTCTATTTCCTATGGCGGCCGTTATTTGTACACAAACAGAGGATTTTCGACACCAGTGACGCCTATACGAGTCGTATAGGTCTATACGATTTGTGTGATTTCAACGGCGTCAGATGTTGTCGGAAAGTTTGCAACTATACGGATCATATATGTTCCATACAATTCACATATGTCTTATACTAGGTGCTATACGAATCACATGCACCCATACAAGATTACAAGTCGTATAAACAGTGTCGAATCATCTTTCCTAATCACCCTTTCCTACATCCCACAAATGGAAGCATCAAACCCATGGTTTGTAAAACCGGACTGGACCGGCCGGTCCGACCGGTTGGACCGGAAACCGGATTTCAATCCGGTCCGGTTCGATACTTAAAACCGTTTTAACGTTGAACCAGTAGTCAGATTGGTTGAAGCTGTTGAACCGGCGGTCGGACCGGGAACCGGACCGGTTGAACCGGTTTTTCTATATAATTTTTTATTTTTTTTTGTAATTTTTACATATATTTATAGAAAATAACTATAATTTTATCCGGTTGTTATATACGGTCCGACCGGTTAAACCGGTCCGACCAGCAGACCGGCAAGACGTCCGGTTTTCTGTCCGGTTTCCTTTTGAAAACATTGATCAAACCTATAACGATTCATTGATACATCAATTTGATCGCTAAAAAGGCAAAAAGAAAGGTAAAGTATGTGAGATAATCAAACTACAAGGACCAACATGTAAACACCCCCAACACGCAAAATCGCTTTCGAACCTCAACAACAATACCTATCACAATTTGGGGCAAAGTATAGTACTATAATACACCCGTCAAAATGTTCACCGGAGACGACAACGGCAAAAAGCTCTTACCCCTGTTGTATCTGGTCGGCGCCGGAAGTAATTAGTCGATTTTTCTCCCTAATCTCCTGCATAACATTGTAATTTTATATAAAAATTGACTTCAATTAATCGAAAGCTGATAATATTATCGATTGTATCAGTCGTTTGTACGGCGGCGATCAATAAATGGAGAGCGATAAAGAAGTCGGAATTACGACATCAACAGCACCGACGATTGTTAGAGGAGCCGACGAAAGCCGTTGATTGAGATTCAAGAGCTTCGTATTACGGTACGCTTTGATTAGGGTTTCGTATGAATCATCGGAAAAATTTTGTTATTAAAGTCTTATTTTATTAGTTTTTTTTTTTTCATTTTTGAATTTAAAGTCGGTTCGTGACTTCGTGTTGGTACTCGTGTTGGTTGGATGGATCCTTTCAATTCTTCATTTCTTCATTATTATAACAGCTCAGATTGTCGATTTGTTGGTCGGTTTGAGGTTTGATCTTATACCCATATAAATTTTTGTTTAAATTTGGATATGTGAATGTTGATGAATCGAATTGTTGTTTTCCGAAAAAGGAAAACGAACGCACCGACTTGTAATTGAATAATCGCCGGTGGCCAGTTGTTGAAATTTGTGCAAATATAAATGCATATCGTTGTCAACATTAGGAATTCCAATGAAGAAAATTGGTGGCATTGATTGTTCGTGATCAGATCGAAGGATCAATGATTGGTTTTGCAGAATAAACAGGATTGAAGAAAGAACAAGAGACAAACAACCTTAAGGAAATCGGTGTTTATCCGCACTAATTGATACGGGTTCGAGTTGTGATAGACGGATTTTAATAGTAGATGTTAGGACGGTGTGTAAGTTCGGTTTTAAAAAATCTTAAGCATAATATAAACGTAATATATATCAGATGATTCACACATTGTTTAAATTTATCTTCCTTCATTTTGGCACACGTCTTAATCCTATATTCTTAAATTGATTTTAGATGTATATGTTCTTGATATCAGAGAACACTAATTGACAACGAAAGAAAACCCAAGTCACCATCATAGGTTGTTCCTCGCCATCAATTGTAGTTTTTTTTTTAACAGCAAATTTTATAAAAAACCAATAGCAAGAAGCTACGGCCACAAGGAACATACAAACAATTTCTTATAACTCGAAAGACCACCACCGATGCCACTCAATCTCTAGCATTTTTCCCCTATACTTCACCCACAAATACGACATAGACTTCACCGACTCAACTACCTGATCAATAGAAACTTTATCATTATTGAACAAGAAATTATTCCTGGCCATCCAAATAAATCACATCGTAGCAGCCGCAATAGTAAACTTGATCTTCCTCACCACACCTCCTCCCTGTATCTGCAATATCCAATCCGTAGCATCGCGAATAGAAAGCAAAGGACCCGAAGAGTACTAGCACCATGTATTAACCCGCTCCCACACCTCTCTCGCAAAAGGGCAGAAGCATAACAGGTGGTCCGAAGATTCGATCGAATCAAAGCACAAAGAACAATCTTTACTACCCAAATCCACTCCTCTCCTCGCCAAACTTTCTTTAGACGGCAACCTATTCATTCTCGCCCTCCATAGGAAACAACGAATCCGCAATGGAATCCATTTTAACCACATTAGAGGGCACAAATCAGGAACCACCCGATTTTTTTCCAACACCTGTCTTAACGATCGAACCGAAAAAACACCCGAATCATCCCCCAACCAAATCCAACGATCCTCCCCATTATTCCTGACTATACCCCTCACCAAGTTACACATGGAAGACAAATTCTCCCTCTCCGTGACCGAAGACGGTCTCCTTCTCCACTTCCAATTCCAAACAAACTCGTTGTCCCTCCTAACCAGCCTATCCGCGACCTTGCAACCTTTGAACCTTTCCAATTCAAAAAGATCCTGAAACCTCATCATCAACGGAGTGTTCCCGACCCAATTATCAGTCCAAAAACCAATCTTATCCCCCCTCCCCACCTCCTCTTTCACGAACTGACCGAAACAAATATTTTCCTTTACAAAGTCTTCTTCCACACTTAAGCAGTGTCTCCATGTTCCACGCACAGCAACCTTACAGAGAAAAGACATGTGCTTTCGCGGTTGCAAATGAATAGCCCGAATTACCCTGACCCACAATGCACTCTCCTCCGTCTTAAATCTCCATCTCCATTTTGCTAGTAACGCAAGATTCATATCTCTAAGGCTTCCCACCCCAGCCCCCCGATTTTAACAGGGGCCATAACCGTATCCCATTTTACCCACGGTATTTTCCTAGAGTCACCCGTGCCATCCCATAAAAACCTACGTCTCAAGGACTCCAGCACCTTTATCACCTGCCATCAATTGTAGATGCCACGTTACATTGTTTCTCACCATCACTAGATCACATTCAGAAGTGAAATCGTACAAAAATTACATAAGAATCACCACTCCTGCATTGTCATGCATAGTTGTTCAAACTCGCAGAAAAAATCAACTTGTAGCTGTATTCTTTATTAGGTCTATGTGCCCATTTTCACCATCTATTTCTTTCTCTCGTGATAAACATTAAATAAATTCGGTTTTTCTTGTTTGGATCAAAATGACTATTTTTTTAAAAAAAAATTAGAAATATCAATTTACCTTCAAAAGTTTTATAATTTTTTTAATTTCAGTCCAAAAGTTTTATTACTTGTTTAAATTTAAAACCAAAATAATGAAGATTTTGGATTAAAATTGAAACAGGTTATGAAACTTTTGGAGTTAAATTGATATTTTTAATATTTTAAAGGAAAATATTTATTTTTATCAAAACTTGGGGAGTAAAATTGAAATTAACTCTTTTCTGTATCCTAGCTTATGAGAAGGCTAATTACACGAGTTATATGTTTTAATTCCTAATGTGTAATGTAATCATTTGTAATATCGAACATTATATATAGAGCTCCTATGTAAGTTTTTTATACACACAATCAATGAACAACCTAGAGCTGTAAGTTTATGACGTGTTGTATTAAACAAGTTTTATTCGATATGACACGTGTAATACGACTTGTAACCCAAGCACAATGCTATTAGTTAACATGTTATTTTCCTAAACACTAACATGTTTATTAAGCAAGTTACATAACAAGATATGTTTAATATAATGAAATGCTACAGTTTAATAACAAGACTGATATGATACACTTTGCACAATTATTAACAAGATTTTCTAAACACGATTAAGAAATAATAAAACAATCAACCTAATAAAATATATTATTTAATGGGGATTTTAATGACGTAAACATATGTTGGAAGTCGTTTGGTAAAAGTGATTGTTGTTAGTAATCTATCGATAATACCCTGTCACAATACAAGACGGGCATAAAAAAGTTTAATGACGGTGAACTAATAGAAATTACAAAGGGTTCACTCCCGAAGGGTATAGCCGACATGATTAACTTTAATATACATGTCAATAATATTGTCTATTGATGGATCAGCAACATGGTATTATGTTATATTGAATTACCGTATAAGTCATCACTATACTTTCAAACACAAATGGGAATAGTGTCAGCTGTGTGGCAGCTGGTCATTGGTTTTTTTTATAAAAAAGTCAAAAAAAGACAATAATTAATACTATTGTTTCAAAAAACTATTAACTAAAAGCCATTTGGTTTGATTAAAATCGGTTTTTTTTACCGGATCAGGTTTTTCAATGGTTTTTTTCTCTAACCGGTTTTTCTATCCCACCTCCACATTACAACAAATGTTTCGTATCGACGCTTAACCCATTGAACACGATAACTTATACGTGGTGCATCTTATAAATAGATTGAATTCTTTTAGACACAGTTAACCAGTTAATCAGGTAATAACATGTCATGTCATTAACAGCAAGCCATTAAAGATGTTTAATTCTTTTTGTACCGGCTTAAAGAGGTAAAAATTCTTTGATAAATGCCATTACTTTTGTAAAAAAAAATCATTCTCTTGACTAAATTTTATATATACACAAACACTACTAATAACCAACTTACTTATAACCACGTAGATCGTAAATTAACTATTACCACAATCATAAAAAATACTTCCTAATATTACTTATATATTAAGTAAATAATCTGCAAGTCGCAATCCATCGACACCAAAACTTGTTTTCCGACGTCGTACGTCCCGTAAACCGACACAAAAACATTCCATATATAAACCAAATGCAACTCTTAAATCTTAACCATCACCCCCTCTGTATTAATAACCCTTTGATATCTTTCACTCCAAATGGACTTCCACCAGTTCTACCAAACGTGGTACGACCAACTCCACCACCATATCCGCCACCTCACGGAGGCCCCTCGGCCACCCACCACCGATAACCACCGTCAACAACTCACCCAACTCGTTAACGAAGTCATGTTCCACTTCTCCGAGTACTACCGAGTCAAGTCACTCGCTACTAACCAAGATGTTCTCTTGATATTTTCCGCGCGGTGGGCCACCACCCTCGAGCGGTCTCTGTACTGGATCGCGGGCTGGAGGCCCACCACGGCGTTTCACCTTATCTATACGGAATCGAGTATTCTTTTCGAGTCGCGTATGGTGGATATACTACACGGGCTTCGAACCGGTGACCTTGGGGATCTCTCGCCCACGCAGTTTACGCGTGTGAGTGAGCTGCAGTGTGAAACTGTTCAACAGGAGAACGCTATAACTGATATGATATCGGAGTGGCAGGCATGCATGCAACTAATCTATTTCACCTTTTTTTCTCCATTTTTCTTCAAAATTATACAAATCCTTAAACGATCGTCTGAATAATCCCTAACATTCACACGATCGTTTAAGGATCTGTAACGATCTTTAACGACCGTTTGAAAACCAAAATTAACGGCCGCTTACAGAACATGATTCTCAAACGGCCGTTTACAGAACATGATTCTCAAACGGCCGTTTACAGAACATGATTCTCAAACGGCCGTTTACAGAACATGATTCTCAAACGGCCGTCTGATTAGCCTAGCACAACAGTCAAACGGCCGTTTAAGAATCCTTAAACTGTCATTTAGACTACTGGGTTTTTAAACAGTCGTCTGGAAGTTGGCAGACCTTCAGACGGCCGTTTGAGAACAGTGTGAGATTATTTTGTTTGAAACACAGATTAGATTGGGGCATGTCAGTTGTGTATAATAATACACACAACTACATGCCCGAATCATAATAAGCTTTTCTTTAGGTTGGTTATTTTCGAAATTTAATAGCAGGATGAGGCGTGTGAGATACTGGGAGGCACATGTGTGGATCTTGACAAGAAGATCGAACGGCTAGCTAAGATCGTGGAAAAAGCCGATGAGCTGCGGCTGAGGACGTTGAAGACGGTGGTGGAGCTGCTAACGCCGCAGCAGGCGGTGGAGTTTCTGATCGCGGCGGCGCAGCTGCATTTCGGGATACATCGGTGGGGCTTAAACCATGATCGACAACGTGAACATGCAGAGAAATAACATACATTTCCGGCGACGATTGACGGTCAGCCACCGTAAACTGCCGTAGCCGCCGGAGACGGAGATAGCCGATTAGCCGCCACCCTTTTTGCACTAAAAGTTCGTTGTATTGTTTCTTTAACTTGAGATCGATCGTCATTATCCAACTCAGAATTGTGTTGTTGATGATCATAATTTGTGCTAACCATTTTATGATTGTTGCGAATTAATCCATTTTAATAAAGGTCATGTATGGGAAAGTAACTTTTAAATTAGCTTTTAACTTATTAATTTTTAAAAAATTAATAATTTAATATGTATGTTTAGAAAAAAATTAATAAGTTAGTTTTAAAAGGTTAATAAGTTGATTTTGAAAGCTAATTTTCAAAGTAACTTTTAAAAGCACAAATAGAAAAACGTCACATAATAATAAAGTTTTTTAATATGGCTGTTTAGGTACATTTCTTTTTAAATTTTTTTATGTCAAGAGTTGAAGACATAAAGCTTAGAATTTTCGGAGATTTAAATATATGATGTTGAATTAAAAGTAAAGAAACTTGTTAGTTATACCGAAAAGTAAAAGAAATTACCCAATTTATGTCACCATTTCAGATGGCATAAAAATATTTTTTAACTAAAATAAAAAAAATAAATTTAAACTAGAGAACCAAGTGTTTTAATAAGAAAACTTTTTAAATTTAGTTAACTAATTGAAAATTTGTAACTTATTATTTTGTAAATCCTTAAATAACTAAATGTTTTGAAGCTATTAATGATTAGGATATGGTCAGTATTGTTACGGAACTAATTTTTATTGTCAGAATTATTGGTTTACATAAATGTAAATTATGAACTATTTATTTACATATATGTAAGTTAAAGCTAGTGATATTTAGTTGTTTCATATAGTTTATTGTTCATGTTAAATATATATATATATATAACAGTTTAATTAACATCAGATTTAATTTACGTTTGTGTATATCAATAGTTCATTGGTTGTGAAATAAAAAATGGTTCTGATTATGATATTAAGCATATTTTCAATCGAATGAAATCTGTGACGAAAGTATGTTTTTGGATAGTTGCGACGTGGCAATTTCGAAGATCAACCTTGCATGCAGAGAAACACGTGTCACATGGTACGGTCCACGTGTTTCGAACTTCCGAAATATCGACCAATTGCTTTTCAGTGAATTTCGAAATAATTTTGTTGACTGTATCTTCTATTTTTTAAATAGATTATATGTATGTATCTCCTAATTTTTTGAACATAGATTTTTTAAAGAATTTGAACTTGGCACCTTTTTCTAATAGGACAACTATCAGTGTCACAAGCCATGGTTGTATTTTTTGGTCTAATAAGAGGGAAAGTAACCTGTTATATCTTATTAGTTTTATGTTTTTAATGCAATTTATAAGTAACCTGTTGCATCTTATTAATTTTATGATTTTTTTACAAATATTTTGAGCCTTAAGACACTGGGAAAGATAATTCAAAACTCAAAGGTGGGTGCATAGCGCCATCTCTTTGTTTTAATATACGCTTCAATTTGGATTCTAAAATTGTAATTATGAAATGACTATATGAATCAATTACTTGTATGGTGTAGAAAGTCTGTAAGAAAAGTGAGTCGAATTGAACCCAAAACGAGCACTAAGACGGGACGTAGTGGTGCTCCTAGGGGGCGTCGAATTTGCTGATGTGAATACAATTGTGGCGTTAAAGCTATTACGTCTTAGTTGAAGAAGACTTCAAATTTATGTCTAATAGACGTTAAAACAGATGAATGAATTCATTTTCCTTCATATTTAACATTTTTTTAGTAAAAAAGAGCTTTAAATCCATTACACTTTATTTAAAATGATTTTAATAAATTCATATTTGTCTAGGTGACATTCTAACTATATAAACCAGTACACATAGTCTAAACTAACTGCACATAGTCTAAACTAACTACACATAGTCTAAACTAAGTAGTCGTGATGAATCGTCTTTTTTTTTTTTTTAACTTTTTCTCTATGAAAAGTTGGAAACGTTCACAAGACTACTCGATTGAGTAATATTAGTATTATATTATGGATCAACCATAAACATGAATTGATTTTGTGATTTTTGATACCACTTACATGTTTGGATCACTATCATTGATAAAGAAATTACTGCTGCATAACTATCTCTATGTGTACCTGGTTAAACATGCTATGTGTTAGGGATGCTAAGTGTCTGAACTTCATGCTAACCCAAGGATCGTGTTGTTCTTTCGGCAGACCATGAAGAGGGATAATACGTGAGTCAATATCGTGTAATGTGGATTTCACTAGGTGAAGATATGTAGATGATACCCAAATGGTGTTTCATGTACCACTTTTTAGCCTCAAATATGTGACTGAAAATGCTTTTTAATCGGGGTCATGGTACGATCTCTATTTTTTTGGGGTACTATTCTAGTGATGAAACAGTTACTTTTTCATTGTCGATCGATGTAATAGGAAACCTAAAAGCGACTTGCCTGGTAACTAGTTTTCGGAACTCAGAAGACTCGAGTTGGAAACTTAACAGTATTGTGATTATTATTCTTCTCACCCATGACCATAGTTAGTAAAATCTAAACTATTCTTAGAATTTAGTTCATATTTTCATAAGTTATGCTTTATTCGGCCCTTAAATTTAAAAAGCTATGCTAATATCTTCAATTAGCCCACTATTCTTAAATATCAATTGTTCTTTATCTTGGATTTAAGTTTTTGACAAATTACAAACGAGTGATGATACTATATTTAATCAGCCTTTTATTTCTTTCTAGCTCATCTAATCCTTTTGGGCCTTTTTATCTTTTAATTCATTTAATCTTTTTGGGCCTTATTTTTCTTTTTAGTCTGACGGTTTAACTCTCTGAGGCCTGAGCTAGTTTAAAAGCCCAAAAACTAATATAAAAACAATTTTTTTTTAAACGGTGACTTTGTTATGAGTGACCCAATGTCACATCGCCCCTCTGGGCGACCCTAGCCAAGATCTACTCCAGACTATGTTGTCTGAACCGGGTCCACACTGGATTGTCAGACTTGGTTACGACGTTCCCCCGGAAACCGTACTGCCTCCACAAGGGTTGCCCCTATAGAGTAACAGCCGGATGAAAATCGGGGTCGAGCTCTGAGAATCGGCCTCCGCAACAATGGCTTAAAAGAAAATTATTTTCATTGCTCTAAATGTCCCCAAACCGGTACCAAACAGGTTCGAACCCCTAACCTCCACTTTGGGAGGGGGAATTCTTACCACTTGAACCAAGTCTGAAGGACAATATAATCAACAAAAAAAAGTCAAAGAGGTCTTTACCGTTGACTTTTAGTGGGGTCAAATACGAAAAAGCTTAGATATACCTTATTAAGTAAAATTAAATGACCTAAATGACATATATTAGGCTTTTTAGCATATCCCAACCTATATATATTTGTGTAACACTCAAAATTTTGTGAATTTACAATAATATTTAACATAATCCTACAAGCATCATGATTCTGATAGTAACCACTTTGTAATAAAAGAAGTGTCACAAGGTTGTTCTCAATCGAAGCTAACTCATTAACTGAAATCGAGACGTTTTGAGCGGGACAAGAGGCCTCGAGTTTTTATCCAATGCGTCATTATGAAAGGTATATGAATTCGGGACTTTGTTGATCAAAGTTTCACAACAAATTTTAGAATTACACATAGCAAAAAAGAAGAGAAACATATGCATATTAACAACAGTAGGTAGTTTGGTCTGACTATCGGACTTGGATTCCAACATTTAATCGCTCTATTTGAAGTCATAATCCCCTTCTCAAATTTTAACAATCTTCATTAGTTTTCTTGTAAAAATACATAATAAAGTATTTATGTTTTTATTTCTTGATTGCCCAATAAATTTCTATTTTTTATTTTGGGTGAGATCATTTAGAGGCTGTTTGATTGTGCTGACTGAATAAGATCTGACTGAGTAAGAAGCTGACCCAGTAAGAAGTTCTGACTGGGTCAGATCTTACTGAAAGTTGGCTGTTTGATTATGTATCTGACTGAGTCTTTAGCTGACCCATATGTACTTGACAACATATACACATATATATAGATCAAACCAACATATGTACTTGACACATATATACTTGACAACATAATCAACATATATTTGACAACATATACACATATATATAAATCAAACCAACATATGTACTTGACACATATATACTTGACAACATAATCAACATATACTTAACAATATATACACATATATATAGATCAAACCAACATAAGCAACATATACTTGCTCTATACACATATATAGATCAAACACTGAACATCAAATGTCCAGATTAAAGGTGAACAAAGGCAGATAAAGGGAACATTTTTCAACAAATCAAACACATGAACATCAAATGTCCAGCAATGCCTTTTGTTTGAAGAAACATCAAAA
>BJCO01777038.1:0-12502 GCA_018326465.1 Flaveria floridana | reverse complement strand
AAGTTAAGGGGTTAAATGTGTCAAAAGTATAAAATAATATATTATATTTTGTACAAAAGCAAGTATGGCCACCTACACATTCTGCCATTCAAGCTCTAGATATTTTTAGAGAGAGAAAGCAGAAGATATCTGGTTCTAGAAAGAGAGGGCAACCAACTTCAGTTAAGGTAAGTAAATTTAGTATAATTGAGTTGGTTTTTATGGATTTCTAGCCATAAAACCGATTTCTACATGTTCTCATGTGTATGTATGTGTTCGAGTACGTGTTTTTGGACATGTTTAGGTGTTAGAATCATCTGAGAAGCTCAAGTTGAAGAGTTTAAACTTGAGAGCAGCTAAGGTGAGTTCTAGAACCCCCTTTTTACATGTTTTAACTGATTTTAGGGCTGGAAATCTATTTATAAGCAATTTTATAAAATGGATATTTATATCCGTATGAATGTGTATGTGTGTATGCGGGTGGGGTATGAATTGGGATAATTTATGGTTATGAAGATGTTATTGATGTGTTTTTGATGCTTAAAATGTGAGAACTAAGCTCAGAATATGTTAGAATTGAATTTGGGCTTGAATTATGGTAATGTTGATTACAAGTAGTTGTTCATGTACCTGAAATAGTACCCATGCGCCCAACTACCTAAATGTCTAAGTGTGCCCAAAACGCCTAAGTGCCTATGCGCCTAAGTCAGGCCCATGCGTCTGCATAGTGCTCATACGCCTAGAATTTGCCCAGAATGGTTAAGTGTTGGGTCATACGCCAAAATAGTGCCCATACGCCCAAAGTGTCCTATGCACCCACATAGTGTTCATGCGCCCGCATAGTGGCCATGCGCCTATATAGTGCCCATGCGCCTTGAACACTTAGTATTATTTCTGAATTTTGAGGAAAAATAGAATTTTAGGGTTTGACCCTAGTTTGACTAGTGGGTTGTTTTGGTTTATTCTAAGCATGAATAAGTCAGGGTTTATGAATAGTATATGCATGATAATATGATTAATGTGTGACATGCCTATGTATATAAGCTGTTATCTTTTATTAGTTTTCAAAACGTATTTATATTGTAGTATAACATACGTTAAGTATTGTGTTATTACTTTACGTAGTATGACGAACGAGTGAATGAATGTAAAGTATAACACAATGAAAAGAAAGATAACAGAGATGAAAAGTCAAACGTAACAAAAGAAAGAAAAGGCTTGCAAGAAGAAAGAAAGAATGATCACAACTCCTTGTAAGTTGATAGCTCAACTGTGTGTTATAACGTGCGATTTTAACCCATGAGGGTTCACACACAGGGGGAACAATCTAGGTGACTGAACCCATAGTAAGGACGAGATCCTTGTCATTCGACCCCAGGCTTTGTGCTAATAAGAAATGAGGCTTTGTGCTCGGAATGGTGGTTTCAGACCACGGGCTTTATGCCAACAGTAACGGGGCTTTGCCCTAGAATTGTGGTTTCGAGCCACGAGCTTCATGCCAATTAGTAAAGGAGCTTTGTGCTTGGAATGGCGGTTTCGGACCGCGGTGGGGGAAAAACCTGACAGGATCTAGAATTAGTACGAAACGAGCGAGATGATAAAGCATGAAATGAATGAGATGATAAAGTATGAAAAGAACGTTAACGAAAGATAATAATAAAGCACGAAACGGAATCCTTGTCATTCGACCTCAGAAATCATGACTGCGTGCCATGAGGAGGGTAAAGCTTGACAGGATCCAGATAGAAGTGAAAGATAATAAATAACGTACGAAAAGTACGATAAGTACGAAATGTGCGATATGTACGAAACGAACGGTGAAGGAAGATAATAAATATTACCTTGTTGTACGTATGATGTGTGATCATATACTATAGTAAAGAAAGTGTTTTAACGAGGGAAAGGTAATATATATTTTATAAAACTAAAACTCACTCAGCAACGTTGACTTTTATGTATTTTCTAGTTGTAGGTGATTGTTGCTGAGGATGGCACGGGGCAGCTACTTGGCATTTTTAGGATGACATCCATTTGTATAACAATGATGTTTTTATGATGTAATGTAATTATGATATTTTATAACAGTTACTAAATTGTATTATTTTGCAAAAGCTGTCATCAATATATGAAATGGTTTTAAATTATTCCACTGCGATGTTTTAAATAAATGTATATTGTATGACTTATGTGCATTGAATGACCAACTGTGAGGTGCCCGGGAACGGGGCCTTATAAGTTGGTATCAGAGCCAAAGTTTAAGTGAAATGGGTAAATACTTTCAAAAGAAACCTAAACTTAAACTGAGAATGGGACAAAGGGAAGGGATGCGAGTCCGAGTAGCTACGTGCCATCAGGTATTTTCTTTAATGTTAACTGGTATTATGTGCGTATGTTATTTGATCTGTTTGCCCTTAGTAGATTTAGATAATAATGTAGTCAGGATAGGAAATGCTTGGGGTATGAAGAGTAAAGTAAGTGGCTAATCATAACTGGCCAATGTAATTTGGGACTTACTATACTTAACATAAACTGAGCTATTACCTTGAATGACCGTGTTAGTGTTTGAATCTTATAGTGATTAGAGGATGGCTGGAGGTAGATCATCTAAGGCCTCTAGGAGTGGAGCACAGGGTGGACGTGGTGCTGGGCCACAGGTCAAGAGAGGAAGACCTAGAGCCGAAGAAGTGGTTCATGAAGAGCCTGAGACCTCTCATCCGGAGGGTGGTGATGAGAGTGCTAATTTGAGGGCCTCAGTGAAGGAGGTAGTGGTGGAGGAGGTTCACCAGGTCATGCAGACGATCTTACCTTCTATGGTGACTGAAGTAATAAAGGCTGTAAGGGAAGGAGAAAGGAATGAGAGGAATATGTCCTCAGGAGGTGGAGAGCAACCGGTGAATGAGACGGTTGTCTCTACTGACGAGGAGGAAGAAGAAGAACCTGTGCCTGAGGCAGCACGAGGCTACAACTATGGGGCATTTCAAAGGTGCAAGCCCCCAACCTTCGATGGGAATGGCACTGCTGCTGCTGCTCACCGATGGGTGAGAGAAATGGAGGCAGTACTTGACATCAGCGAGTGTCGAGAAGACCAGAGGGTGAAGTTTATTACCCACTCATTTGTGGATACGACCTTATATTGGTGGGAAACTATTATCCTGGCCGAGGGTAGCAAGGCCATTAGCAAGATGAGGTGGTCAGAGTTGAAGAAACTAGTGATCGAGGAATTCTGTTCTTATCAAGAACTCGACAAAATAGAGAGGGAGTTCTAGCAGCTGGAGGCTGGTACCATGACACAACAGCAATACACCACCAAGTTCAATGAGATGACGAGGTTGGTGTCGGATCAGGTGACGCCGATGTCACGGAAGATTAAGAAGTACATACAAGCATTGCCAGCTGACGTACGCAGGCATTTGATCGCTGCTCGGCCAGGTACCTTTCGATCGGTGGTGGACCTAGCGTGTAGGTTATATGTTGAGAGAGAAGTGGTGGTAGTCGAGGTGAAGAGGACGGGCGATGGTGAGAAGAGCTGGGGAAAGAAGAGGTTTGGACGTGGTAGTTTCACTCCAAACAACAAAAGGAGGAGAGTGGATGACCAGAGGATGCTGTCCCTAATTTTAGGGATGAAAAAGTGTGGTAAGTGTGTAAGAGAGCACATGGGCAAGTGCAAGTGGGGGATGAATGCTTGCTTCAAACGTGGGAAGCCCGGTCATGTGACGAAGGTGTGTGGACTTATACGATATTATAACTACGGTGAGGAAGGCCACATGAGCAGGGACTGCAAGAAGCCACGGGCTGAGAGTTCTGGAGCTAAGAAGAGGCCGGAGGAAGGAGGACAGAGGGCAACTTCTAGAGCACTTACAATGACCAGGGAGGAGGCTAGGACAAACCCAGATGTGGTGTCAGGTACGTTTCTAGTAAACCAAACTCTTGCTTCTATGTTATTTGATTCTGGTGCTAGTAGGAGTTTTATTTCTGCTGCTTTCTGTGCTAATTTGCCTGTCAGTAGTAGATGCATTGATGAGCCCTTCGATATAGAAACTGCCATAGGTAAGTCTGCCAGGATTTCTGACTTGATTGATGGTTGTGATATAGAACTAGAAGGTTATAAATTTCCTGCTAGACTGTTTGTGATGACCTTAGGTGGGTTTGATGTAGTCCTAGGAATGGATTGGTTAGCGGACTATGAGGCAAACATCATGTGTCGTAAGAAGATGATTAGGCTGACATCGCGTGAGGGGAGTTCGGTGACGATATACGGTGATCGAGTTATGATGATTCCGAAGGTGATTTTGATGGCGGTGGCGGGAAAATGCACAAGGCACGGATGTAGTGCCTATTTGGCCTACGTGAAGGATGTGGACACGTCAACACCATAATTGTCTGAGGTACCAGTGGTGTGTGACTTTCCCGATGTGTTTCCAGAATATTTACTAGGTGTGCCACCAAACCGCGAATCGAGTTTCAAATTGTCTTGATACACGGTGCTCAGCCTGTAGCTAAGGCACCGTATCGGTTGGCTTTGACTGAGATGAAGGAATTGATGGAGCAACTGCAGGAGTTGCTCGATAAGGGGTTCATCAGACAGAGTATCTCTCCTTGGGGTACTCCGGTCTTGTTCGTAAAAAAGAAGGACGGTAGCATGAGGATATGTATCGACTACCGAGAGTTGAATAAGTTGACGGTGAAGAATCGGTATCCATTATCGAGGATTGATGACTTGTTTGATCAGCTCTAAGGTGCCAGTTGGTTCTCGAGGATAGATCTTCGATCTGGCTACCATCAGTTGAAGGTGAAGGAGCAAGATATCCCTAAAACAACTTTTCGTAAGCGTTATGGACACTACGAGTTCCTTGTGATGTCTTTTGGTCTAACTAACGCGCCAGCTGCTTTTATGGACTTGATGAATCGAGTGTGTCGGCCAATGTTGGATAAATCAATGATTATGTTTAATGATGATATCCTGATTTACTCGAGGAGCGAAGAAGAGCATGCCGGTCACATTCAGGAAGTGTTGGAGACATTAAGAAAGGAGAAATTGTATGCTAAGTTCTCCAAGTGCGCATTCTGGTTGCGCGAAGTTCAGTTATTGGGTCACGTGGTAAATCCCGAGGGGATTATGGTAGACCCGGCAATGGTGGAGGCGGTGATACAATGAAAGTCTCCAAAGACGCCATTCGAGATCTGTAGTTTCTTAGGATTGGCGGGATATTATCGAAGATTCATCCAAGACTTCTCCAAGATAGCTTCTCCGTTGACTAAGCTGATCCGCAAGGATGTGAAGTTTGTATGGGGTCAAGATCAAGAGAAGGCTTTTAAGGAGTTAAAGATGAGGCTGGCGCAAGCTCATGTTTTATCCTTACCCGAAGGAAGCGAGGACTTGGTAGTCTATTCGGATGCTTCTTACTCGGGGTTGGGTTGCGTACTAATGCAGTGAGGAAAGGTTATAGCTTATGCATCCCGACAATTGAAAGTTCATGGGGTCAATTATCCTACTCATGACTTGGAGCTAGCAGTTGTGTTTTTTGCATTGAAGATTTGGCGGCACTACCTATACGGGACGAAGTGCACCATCTTCACTGATCACAAGAGCTTGAAGTACTTCTTTGAGCAGAAGGATTTAAACATGAGGCAGAGGCGATGGTTGGAGCTCATAAAGGATTACGATTGCGAGATCCATTACCATCCAGGCAAGGCCAACATGGTGGCAGATGCCCTTAGCCGAAAGGAAAGACCCGAGCCGATTCGGGTGAAGACGTATCAGTTGATTATGACCTCTGACGTGATGACGTGGGTCAAGGAGTTTCAAGACGAGGCTTTGAAAGAAGAACATCTTAACTCTGAAAGGATCAAAGGTCTAGTCTCGGAATTGGGTGAAAACACTCTCGGTGTTAGAACCCGATATGGGCGGATGTGGATTCCTCGTTACGGGGATTTACGTGGAAAGATCATGGATGAAGCTCACAAGACTCGATCCGAGAGACGTATTCCTTTGAGAGACTCGCAGATTTATTCATTAAGGAGATTGTAGCTCATCATGGTGTATCGGTGTCCACTGTATCAGATCGTGACACTCGGTTTACATCTAAGTTTTGGAAGAGATTCCACGATGCGATGGGGACGAGGCTACATATCAGCACGGCTTATCATCCTCAGACGGATGGTCAGTCTGAGCGGACGATCCAAACACTTGAGGATATGCTCCGAGCATGTGTGATTGATTTTGGAGGAAGTTAGGATGACCACTTACCGTTAGCGGAGTTCTCATATAACAATAGTTATCATGCCAGCATTGGTATGCCCCCTTATGAGATGCTATACGGTAGAAGATGTAAAACACCTGCTTGTTGGGGTGATATTGGTCAGAAGGAGTTAGAAAGTATCGAAGTGATTGAGGCTACAACAGAGAAGCTAGAAAAGATCAAAGCCTTTATGAAGGCAGTTAAAGATAGATAGAAGTCGTACGTCGATAAGAGGCGTACATCGATTGAGTTCCAGGTGGGTGACAGGGTTATGTTGAAAGTCTCACCTTGGAAAGGTATCATACGGTTTAGAAAGCGGGGCAAGTTGAGCCCGAGACACATAGGGCCTTTCCGAATCATTGCTCGAGTAGGAGAGGTGGCCTATAGGTTAGAACTACCCGATGAGTTAAGTGGAATTCACCCAACATTCCATGTATCTCATTTGCGGAAGTGTTTGGCAGACGAGGATATGGTTGTACCAGTGGAAGATATCGAAGTAGATGAACGGCTCAACTATGTGGAACAATCAGTGGCGATCATTGATTGTAAAGAGAAGAGGTTAAGAAATAAAGTGGTTCCTCTTGTGCGTGTACAGTGGAAGCACAGGAAGGGATCCGAGTCTACGTGGGAGACTAAAGAAGAGATAAGGCAACATTACCCACATCTGTTCGAGGAATAATAGGTTTCGGGGATGAAACCTATATAAGGGGGTGGACTTGTAACACCCGGATATTTTAAAAAGTTGTAAAAGAAGAATAAAAGTAAAAAATATAATTTAACCCAAGTTGAGGAGTTAAATATGTCAAAAGTATAAAATAATATATTATATTTTGTACAAAAGCAAGTATGGCCGCCCACACCTTCTGCCATTCAACCTCTCGACATTTTTAGAGAGAGAAAGCAGAAGATATCCTGTTCTAGAGAGAGAGGGCAGCCAACTTCAGTTAAGGTAACTAAATTTAGTATAATTGGGTTGGTTTTTATGGATTTCTAGCCATAAAACCGGTTTCTACATGTTCTCATGTGTATGTATGTGTTCGGGTACGTGTTTTGGACATGTTTAGGTGTTAGAATCATCTGAGAAGCTCAAGTTGAAGAGTTTAAACTTGAGAGCAACTAAGGTGAGTTCTATAACCCCCTATTTACATGTTATAACTGATTTTGGGGCTGGAAATACATGTATAAGCAATTTTATAAAATGGATATTTTTACCCGTATGAATGTGTATGTGTGTATGCGGGTGGGGTATGAATTGGGATAATTTATGGTTATGAAGATGTTATTGATGTATTTTTTATGCTTAGAATGTGAGAACTAAGCTTAGAATCTGTTAAAATTGAATTTGGGCTTGAATTATGGTGATGTTGGTTACAAGTAGTTGTTTATGCGCCTTAAATAGTACCCATGCGCCCAACTACCTAAATGTCTAAGTGTGCCCAAAACGCCTAAGTGCCCGTGCGCCTAAGTCAGGCCCATGCATCTGCATAGTGCTCATACGCCTAGAATTTGCCCAGAATGGTTAAGTGTTGGGTCATGCTCCCAAATAGTGCCCATGAGCCCAAAGTGTCCCATGCGCCTAACTGTTCATGCGCCCGCATAGTGTTCATGCGCCCGCATAGTGGCGATGTGCCTACATAGTGCCCATGCGCCCAGAACACTTCGTATTATTTTTGAATTTTTAGGAAAAATAGAATTTTAGGGTTTGACAATAGTTTGACTGGTGGGCTATTTTGGACTATTCTAAGCATGAATAAGTCAGGGTTTATGAATAGTATATGCATGATAATATGATTAATGTGTGACATGCCTATGTATATAAGTTGTTATCTCTTATTAGTTTTCAAAACGTATTATATTGTAGTATAACATACGTTAAGTATTGTGTTATTACTTTACATAGTATGACGAACGAGTGAATGAATGTAAAGTATAACACAATAAAAAGAAAGATAACAGAGATGAAAAGTGAAACGTAACGAAAGAAAGAAAAGGCTTGCAAGAAGAAAGAAAGAAAGAATGATTACAACTCCTTATGAGTTGATAGCTCAACTGTGTGTTATAACATGCGATTTTGACCCATGGGGGTTCACACACAGGGGGAACAGTCTAGGTGACTGAACGCATATACGAACGAGATCCTTGTCATTCGACCCCGGGCTTTGTGCCAATTAGAAATGAGGCTTTGTGCCCGGAATGGTGGTTTCAGAACACGGGCTTTATGCCAACAGTAACGGGGCTTTGGGCCTAGAATTGTGGCTTCGGGCCACTGGCTTCGTGCCAATTAGTAAAGGAGCTTTGCGCTCGGAATGGCGGTTTCAGACTGCGATGGGGGAAAAGCCTGACAGGATCTAGAATTAGTACGAAACGATCGAGATGATAAAGCATGAAACGAGCGAGGTGATAAAGTATGAAAAGAACATTAACAAAAGATAATAATAAAGCATGAAACGGGATTCTTGTCATTCGACCTCATATATCATGGTTGCGTGCCATGAGGAGGGTAAAACTTGACAGGATCTAGATAGAAGTGAAAGATAATAAATAACGTACAAAAATTACGATAAGTACGAAATATGCGATATGTATGAAACGAACGGTGAAGGAAGATAATAAATATTACCTTGTTGTACGTATGATGTGTGATCATGTGCGATAGTAAAGAAAGTGTTTTAACGAGCGAAAGGTAATATATATTTTATAAAACTAAAACTCACTCAGCAACGCTGACTTTTATGTATTTTCCAGTTGGCAGGTGATTGTTGCTGAGGATGGCACGAGGCAGCTACTTGGCATTTTTGGGATGACATCCATTTGTATAACAATAATGCTTTTGTGATGTAATGCAATTATGATATTTTGTAACAGTGACTAAATTATATTATTTTACAAAAGCTGTCATCAATATATGAAATGGTTTTAAGTTATTCCGCTGCGATGTTTTAAATAAATGTATATTGTATGACTTATGTGCGATGAATGACCAACTGTGAGGTGCCCGGGAATAGGGCCTTATACTTATTTACTATCTCAGCATTGAGGTTACACACCTCAATGATGAGTTTCAAATTCAATAAGATGCATATGCTCATCGGGTACTAAAAGAAGCCGGGATGTAGGATTGTAACTTAGCCACTATACCGATGAATCCAAAAGAATAACTATCTAGCCGTCGATCAAGAAAACATAGACGTAATCAAGTACCAAAAACTTATGGGGTGCCTATGCTACATGTTGTACACAAGACCGGCTATGGCATTTTTGGTGGTATGGTAAGTAGAACATGCTAAAGACAAAACAATCACATTTAGTAGTCATAAAGCAAAGGCTAAGGTATCTTAAAAGGACCATTGGATAGGGTATTGTACACAAAAAGGAGATGAAAGGGGATTGATAGGATATAACGATAGTAGCCTCAACATTGATGATGATGATGATGAGAAAAGTTCCACTAGGCATGTGTTCTACCTTGGCAAATCACCCATTACTTGGTTTTCCTAAAAACAAAGCGTAGTAGCACTATTGTCATGTGAGACAGAGTAATGGAACCAATTTCGGCTTCATGTCAAGCCGTTTGGTTAGGAGAATTGCTGGGGAAATAACTAGGTCAAAGCTATAAGAGGTCGTGTTGATAGTTGATAACACCTCAGCAGTTACTTTATTAAAAACCTAGTTTTACATAGCTGAAGTAAGCATATAAAGTCCCGGTTTCACTATATACTAGAATGCATTGAAAGGAATGAGATAGTGGTGGAGCATATCGATGGTAAGGAACAAAAGGTGGACATATTGAGCAAAGCTCTCACAAGAATCTAGTTTGGTGAGATGTAAAAGCTACTTGGAGTAGAAGACCTTCTAGTTTCACCAAACTTTCCCTGTTAGGGGGTGAATGTTGGATCAAAGTAATTCTCAAGTCTTGAAGAGCAAGTCGGCAATACGAAAATATGGGAGCACCAATGTTAACAAGCTGGTCAAGTTGGATAAATTTTATTTGGTTTATCTATTAGGAGAAGATAACTATAATTTGAATCCTAACTTGATAAGGTCCATGTTAAGGTAATTTGTAACCAAGTTTTTTGAGTTGATATTGTCTTGGTCATTAATAAATTAGGGAAGTTATTCCAAAATGTGTTTTCATATTAATTCTTGCTTTGATTCATTGATTTTATTTTGTAAAAATGATATCAAAGAATAGTACGTGGCTCAATTGAAAGGAAGAAGACGTAATGGTTCTATTGAAGATTAAGATGGTGTCATCTGATGTTGAATTAGAGTAACTTAATAAAGGGAATGTTAGTTTGTGGAGATTGAAGTTGTGTGCTCTCTTGGTTCATTAAAGGATCGTTGATGCAATCGTCAAAGAAGATAGGTTGCCAATGAACCTTAGAGTGAGATGGTCGTGCTGACCAGGTTACTAACACTACCTATGCACAAGTATCGATCTTGGAAAATCTTGACTGACATGGTTGTGTGATCACCGACATGGCCTTGTCAGAAACTCAATTATCAAAACTTAATTATTGAACATCTCATTCAATTTTTTAATCCAACCATTTTCACATGCCGTAATTATCAACCAAAACCATTGTTTTTTAGTATAAAACATGTTGCTTTTAGTCAATAACAATATTCTACTTTTTTTAAAGAACATCAAATTTGATAAAAACTATCAACCATCATACACTAAAAATAGTCACTAATTATGTAATTAATGATAATCGCCTATATGAAAGATAATATGGGTGGACATGGGTGATATTCTAATGGAAAGATAAGGATTTTTGGACTTGTATCATGCTCTATGGTATGTTTTGAAAAGTGTTTGGATTTGGATGTTTCATAAATACCATTTACAAAAGTGTGTATATGGCACTTACCTTTAGTATCTATACTAGAGATAAAAGAGTTGAGTCACACCAAGACCATTAGATACAAAAACCTCTTTTTTCATGTACATACATATGCTAATTATCTAAAAATCAAGGTATATAACAACTTATATATCCAACACAGAGGTTATGAAGATTGACTGTTATATCATCCTAAGAAAGCAGCAACTTATAAAAACAATAAAATATATTCCTATCTCTATACTTATTGAAAGAAAAAGTAAACAACATAACTATCTGCATCATAAGGAAGAACAACCTACTTGTCATATTAAATCTTTTTACTATTCTTAATTTTGCCTCCTCCAATAACTATTAGCAAACACCATTATAGCCCCTACATGTCTCACCCTTATCTCAACAACCCAATTAGAGGTGGCAAAATAGACGAGTTAGATTGGGTTGGTTGTTAAGTTAGGATGGATTTGGGTCAGGATAGGTTTGGGTTAGGATGAATCATTTAGAAAAAAATCAGGATGGGTTTAGATCAGGATGGATTTGGATCATGATGAGTTCGGGTCAGGATGAGTTCGGGTCAGGATGGGTTCGGATCAGGATGGATCATTTTTTAAAAAAGTCAACACTATTTTACTAGTTTTCTATAATCCAACAACACATATAGACATATGCATATACGAGCTTAAACATATACATATATGACTTCATCTATAAAGGATTGGTACCTTTAATAAGTCGATGATGATGGTGTGATGGTGAAGCGGAGGCCCGACTGTAGGTGTGGTAGTGGTGAGCGATGAAACTCAAAGGAGGTGAAGACTGACGCGGAGCCCGACTGTAAGTGCGGTGATGGTATGGTGGTGGTGCACGATGAAACTTGACGGAGGTGGGAGGCTGTAGATGCGGTGGTGGTGTGGTGGACTGGTGGTGGTGCGCTGGACCGGTGGTGATGCATTGGACCGGTGGTGATACGGTGGTGGTGCGGTGATGGTTCGGTGGTGGTGTGGTGGTGGTTCGGTGGTGGTGCGGTGGTGGTTCGGTGGTGGTGTGATGTGTGCTAGACTATACTAAATTAAACTAACAACTAAAACTCTAACTAGACACGAAAAAGCCTTAAATTTATAAAACTAAGACTCGATCCTAAGCAACACAACCGGCAGTGTACCGGTCGACTGCAGAATAGCTATTAAGTCCGAGTTATCGAACCCAAAGACTTCTGTATGGAAAACGAAAACTAAACTTACCTAAGACTTGACTAAAATACTAAGCGAAAATAAAATAGGGGGTTTGTTTTTAAATTGTTTTAGAAAGAACTGAAAACAGGACAGACATAAGAAAAATACCAGAATTGAGTTCAGATGATCAAAAACACTACCTAGGCAGAATCCTATACACGTTTTGGCTGTTCTTCTAACGGTTTTGGAAAGACTTGTGTAACCG